>CATIWR010239759.1:0-70508 GCA_949677035.1 Omphalea diandra | reverse complement strand
GATTCGATTTTGTTCGCCTTAGCTCGTGACCGCATTGGATACTGTGCAAGTGGAAGTCCAGCGTATGAAACTTGTACATTTAAAAAGATAGTTTGACCATCTTGTCCCTTGATTTGTAGGATACATTAAAAATAATAATTTAATATAAAAAGTCTTCTTAGTTTATTTTTTCTTTTTTGTTGTTTGAACAAAATTAAATATTCATAAAAATATAGAGATAGCAGATTATCATCTAACTTGAAAATTCAATCCGAATTTACTTGACAAAAATGAAAAGAAATTTAAAATGATTGAAAAATTTTTGAATCAAATTTGACTCAACCCCAATCTGATCAAAGTATCAACTCAAAATGATCAAACACAAATTATTAAAGTATTTAGAATTTATTTAATTCAAACTAATATTTTCTTTATATTAATAAAAATTTAAATGATGAGTTACTTAATTCCAAACTCAAAAAATAATCAAAATTTTTTTTTACACTTTGATCTTAAAGATTGTATTTGGTATGTCAAAACTAAATTATAATTATACTCTAATTTGATCATTAATATAAACTAATTTGATCAATAAGTTTTGTTTGGTAAACTAGATTATTTAAAAAAAATTAGATTATAATCTCCTTTAAAAAAATAATAGAGCCAACGTCCAATAAAAAAGTTACTATATTATATTTTTTTAATATTTTACCCTCATTTTATGTCATTTTACATTTTCAATTACTTTTATCGAACATTTTTACATCAATCAGTTAGATTTTCAACTACTAAATTATCAGCTACAACAAACTTATCAGCTAATAAATAGATTGTCAACTAATTTTCTTAAACATAGCTGAAAGCTAATTCGAGTTGACCTAATTTAAATTATTAAAATATTTAAATTTTTATTTAAAATTAAAATAATATTTTCTTTAATAAAAATTCAAAATAATGAGTGATTTTATTCAAAATTTAGAAAAGAATCTGAATTTCTTGTTGCACTTGATAATCCAATCCAATCCACTTATAATTTAAAGTGATCTAATTTAAATTAAAAAAAAGTAATTTAAAAATAACCTAACCTAATGTCTATCAGGCTCAAACCCGTCTAGTCTGAGGCATTTGCCCTCCTTAATAGAATATAAGCAAGAATGGCACAAAAAAGGAATAGAGAAAATATCAAAATTTATAATGGACTTTAAAGGTAGTAATTCGATTTTTCAGATCTATTTTATGTATTTTAATAATTTTATGAGTATCAAATTTTATTTTATGTATTTATAAATTGCAGAACAAAATTTGTTTCTAATATATTGCTTGTTACAAATATAATTAAAATTGATCTGAAGGATATTGGAATAAATATTATTAAAATTTAAAGATGTTTAAGCATTTATAAATTCTTGTACTTAATAAGAAAGTTCTTTTATTAAGTAAAACTTATTGCACTAGGTGTATGATAAAAAAAAATGTTCTCATTAAATATATTGCTTAATTTTTCTCTTTTTATGAAATGGATATATTTTAGATCCAAAAATAAATTACATATTCTCATCATTTTTTATATATTGATTTTACAGGAGAATAAATAGCCCCTCTAACTAATTTTTTTAACCTAATTTTGATCTTTTACGTATTAACACTTTTTTTAATCATTTAAAAATATTTTATTAAACTTATTATAAATTAATTACTTCATTTGTTAGCATAATTTTCATCAATTCAATTATCTTTAATGAGACAGTCGAATTCCTTCAATTTATCAATATTTCCATTTTTATTGTTTAAACATTATTTTTCTCTAGAGAAACTTCTAATTTTATCTTTTTAATAAAAGATATTTATAAATGTTATTTCAAGTTGTAAGTGTCTAGTAAATTCATTTTACTTATTTATATCACATAAATAATTTTTTGTGTATAATTACTTTTAAATTTTTTTTTATCCTCCTTAATTTGAAATTCTAATTTCAACCCATTGGTAATCATCCTATTGAGAAACAAAGATGTTAGAGGAAAAAGAATATGGAAAGATGGCAAATATTTAAGCAGAACAATTATCAGTTTTAATAAATATTTAAGATAGACCCACTATCTTATGGTGATTTTAGTGTCACGCATTTGATTTGAGTTAAATTTTTTAGTATAAATTTTTATTAGATAATAAATAATAAATAATATAAATATAAAGTGTTTGTGATCTAAATTTTATTATAATTTTATAAATCAAAAGAAAATTAATATTTTTGTATTGTATTTCAAACAACAAAAATTTATTTTTAAAAAAAATTCTAAGAAAAATATTTTCTTAAATTTTTTTTTTTATAAATAAGTTATTTTTCATGAAACAAACAAAGTTTAAATCATTTAATTTTACCATATCATAGTCTTTAAGGTGTCGTTAGTCAATGGTAATTATTGGTAATCTATAGGATTCACAAAAATTTTTATTTTTGATGTTTTTTCACTAAATAATAAATGATATAAGTATAACATATGTATGGCTAAATTTTATAAATTAAATTTGTATTGTATTTCAAACAATAAAAAATATATTTCTCAAAAAATATTTTTCATATAAAGTTATTTTCTGTGAATAAATAAAGTTTAAAATATTTAATTTACCACAATATCGTCTTAAAACGTTCATTCACTTCCAAATATTTAATATTTTCCTATCAATGAGATACTAGAGACTCGAATCTTATAATACACGAAATCTATCGATCATTTGCTAGTTGATACAACGTTAATCCACTCTAATCAGTTGATATGGTGCTAGCTTACTGCATAACTTGATTATTTTCTGATCTTTATTTATTATAGGCTTGACCAATTTCAAATTTTTGTTTTATGATTTGACCTTCTGGCCTGCATTACATACGGTAATAACCATTCTAATTAATCGATATGGTGTTAATTCATCTAAATTTTGAATTGAGGCACTTTTTAATGAATGACCCATCTTTTATATATATAGATATAGAAATATGCTCTTGGCTATACACAAACACTAACACCGTGTTAGTAGGATATAATTAATTATAATATAATATAATTAAATATAAACTCAATTGAATTATTATACTAAAATTTCTTTTGATTATATTATAAAATGCAGCAGCACAAACGTCGAGCCTGTTAAAAGAATATTTCATAATGTTATACAGCAATATGATCATATGATCAACTTGATCTACCGACGTTAACCTCCGCATGCAGGGTATCTTTTCTTAGTTCTCTCCTTCGTGCCTATATATATTTCACTTATTGCAGTCCATCTCCCAGTCCTACCAATTTTAAGGTCTTCTCTTTCTCTATCAAGAAAATCATGGCGACAAAAACAGATCCAAATCTTGTTAGAACATCATCTAATTCCACTGACGATCTGGTCTCAGTGGAGAACCCAAAATCTCAAAAGCCCTCATTTCTTTGCCTTGTACAATCATTGGAAAAGAATTACCCTTCTGATTTTCTCAGAAAGGTACTAAGTACTTTCTCCTATTTCATAATCTGTTTAAAGTTCTTCAGGTTACCATATGCTTAGAATTGAAGAATGTCTGCAATAGTATATATATGTTATAGAAAGAAAACTAAGGTGATAATTGACAGGTGGTGGCAGAGATCATAGCGACCTATCTGTTGGTGTTTGTGACATGTGGAGCAGCAGCAATTAGTACAATTGATGAAAGGAGAATCTCAAAACTAGGAGCTTCATTAGCAGGAGGGCTCATAGTTACAGTGATGATCTATGCAGTAGGACATGTCTCCGGTGCTCACATGAACCCTGCTGTCACTACAGCTTTTGCAGCAGTTCTTCATTTTCCATGGAAACAGGTAATCAAATAAACATCATACGTTATTATCAAATCTTAGGTTCAATAATATTGAAGTTATTTTGGGACTGATTATGAGTTTAAACTCCAGTTCAATCCAAATTCATTAAGAAAACTTGGGTTATTGATCGATAATTTTTTTTTATCATAACTAAAGAAATCTAAAATATATTATCTCAAATTTCCTAAGTTTTGGGCTTCAGCGTTGTTCTTGCTGGTTGGTGCAATTTTCTTGCTATGGTTCAGTGTCCGTCGGCGAACTGGTGGGTTGGTAAGTTTCTGATTCAGTCTGTCCGACTGATTTCACCAGTCAAATTCAGTACTTTGAAAATAAAAAATCAGAAAAAATATTTATAAAAATGGAAATATATTAATAATATTTAAAAAATAATTTTAAAAATCAAGTTAAATTAAATCCAACTAAACTAGTGATTCGGCTCTTAATTTACCAGTTTGACCATATGTTTAATTTGATTTTCAAATCACTGATTTTATTAGTATTTTTAAATTAGAATAGCAAATTGAGGGATTGTACAGTTTATGATTCAATCAAAATAATTGATTTTATTGGTCTAATTTAATAATTTAAAATTAAAAAATTATTAAATAGTTTTAATAAATTTTTAAAAAATATATATTTATAAAATAAAAATATAAAAACTGGTCCAAATCTAATCGATTTGATTGCCGATTAAATTCAAGGAAGAATATAGAACAAGGGGACATGCACGGATGGTGACAGGCAAATGATACCGGCACGACCAAAGGATACCCACACAAACCATTGCGTTTCAGGACATCTGGATTTCTAGCCACAAAAATGAACCCAAACCTGAGATTCCCATATACGGTTCAATAAATATTCATGTCCATAATTATTAGGGCTCTTTCGTAACTCAAATAGTAAATTTTGATCGGTATGAATGCCGACCTCATAATATTTTAAGATTTATTTGAAATGAATCATGAAAAAGAAAAAAAAAAAAAAAGAATTTACCACTATGAATGAAATTTATTTCTTTTAGGCTCTGTTTATTCATAAAAAATAACTTATTTAAAGAAAATATTTTTTGAGAAATATATTTTCTAAGCAACATATTTTATGGTATTTAGAATATATTACAAAAAAATATTATATTTCTTATGAATTATAAGATTACAACAAAATTTAAATCATAAATATTTTATATTTATACTATTTATTGTTTAATATAAAAATATATTAAACATAAAAATTTTTATAAGTTTTACCTATTATCGACAACCACCACTGATCGCTGATGAGATGTTATGGATGTCAATAATTAAGAATGACAAGTGATAATAAATACATATGTTTATATAATTTATTTTTCATCGGAATGATTTTGTTAAAGTCTAAAAAATAATTTTCTAATTTGAAAATAGAAAATTATTTTTCTGAAAAATGACTTGATTTTTCCTTTTACTGGAAAAATATATTTTATTGATTAATTTTTTTGAAAGTACCAAATAAAGAAAAATACAAAAAATATTCTCCTCAAAAATATTTTTCATCAAAAATATTTTTTACAAAATAAAGAAAGCCTTAGTAATAAAATTTATTTAGTTATTTAAATAAATTTAAAATTGATAGAATTATTAATGGATGTTTTATTTTTTATAAGATTATATTTTTTAAACAATAAAATTAAATTCATCTAAATATAATCTTTTCAAATAAAAAATTTTAAAATATAATTTAATTTATTTAATTTTTTAAAATCTGATTAAAATTGTTTAGGAAAAACCCACTCATAATGAATTAGAGATTTAGAGATATTAAATTCATTTTTAAAACTGAAAAAAATAGTTAAAGATTGTTTGTTTGCTAAGGAATCGAAATCACATGATGATTTCAGAATATGATAAAAAATTATTTTTAGGGAGAGAAAGTGCAATAAAATTGTTAGGATAGGATGAAGGATGATGGCTATTAAAAAAAAAACATATGAAGAATCTTTACAGTGAGGACATCCAAATTAGGGGGGGAAATAAACTGCAATATGAGAATTTAATAATTTTAGATATTTTCAAAAATTATTGTTTATTGTTCAACTTGTCATATTAAATGTATATTTCCTGTTATGCGTTTCTAGTGATGCTGTGGATTTGGAAAGCTTACTCGGCTTCCTATAATCATCAATTTAGAACAGGCCAGTTGTGCCATTAATACAGCTACGTGTAAATAATGGGATGCAAAATCAGGTTCCAGATTTTATATATAAATAAGATAATGTTGTCTAGCTCAAATTGAGACATGATAAATACGTTTTATATGAAAATACACATTAATGTTATTTATAGATGATAATTTTATCTTGATTAATGTATGGATTTTAACTATTTGCACTTTTTTTAAAAATTTTTACACTTCTTAAGAGAATACAAAAGTTGAAACTTTCAAGATATTTTATTTGCATGCTTCTTTAAGTTTCTTGCACGCAGCACTCCCCAACATTGGAGTGCAAAAAGTGTGCAAAAAACTTCAATGAAAGTGTAAATAGTTGGAGCCCAATGCATGTGTTTTCAAAATAAATTTCAATTTTATTAAAGTATCATTTGGATTTAGTAATTTTAAATGTGAGATTTCATAAAAGTCATAAATTTGAGTGAAATCGTCGATTGACAAATAAAAAAAATGTCACAATCCATTGATTTTATAAAATCCATTGTCGTCCAAAATCTTTCACATTGAAATTTTCACTTTTCCATCTAAAAAGTAGAAAAGTTCAAATCCATCATTTTTAATAAATAATGGATTGTTATAACATTTTTTATTTCAAGATTACCCCAAACCATCTGTAAATTTTATGTTCAAACCACTTTTAAAACTCATTGATTTTATTATCATGGATTTTAAATTTATTGATTTTGTTAAATACATGAATTTTAAATTTTTTCAATCCAAATGAGGGCTAAAAGTTATTTTTGACCTTTTCATCGATCTCACAATCTAAATGTTGCAATTATACCTCTCTACTAAGATGTATTTATTGCATCTCAATTTGAGCTAAATAACATTATTGAATCTTCTAATATACTTATGTTTAATTCTGGAATAAATACTCTATCACTATTAAATAATTTCAATTTTTTTCTGGATCACTATTAAATAATTTTAATTTTTTTCTCACATTATTTAGAATTGTTGAAAGTGCAAGTTTCAAGTCCGTTTCCTTTCTCAATCAACATATTTCACTTTGATGGTGCAAATTAAAAGAAAGACTAACTTTTAAATTTTTTTATTCATACAATTTTGTCTGTATTATTTAAGAGTGTCGAAAGTGAGATCGGAATTTCGAATTTTTTCTTCATTGATAATAGATATTTCACCTTTTATGGTAAAAATTAAAAGAGATGAACATCTAGCATATGATCCAACGACCAAAAGAAAAAAAGTTATTTGGAATTGTTGGGCCTAATGTAAGAGAAATTGAGGAGGTGAAAATGTTGTTGTAGGTACCATTTTATGCAGCAGCTCAACTAACAGGAGCCATCACTGCTGCTTTTACCTTGAGAGTGTTGCTGCACCCTGTAGAGCATGTTGGCACTACTTCACCATCTGGGTCAGATCTTCAAGCTCTCATCATGGAAATAGTTGTAACATTTTCTATGATGTTTGTCACTTCAGCTGTGGCAACTGACACTAAAGCTGTATGTCAATATCATACATTTTTAAATCAAGTGTAGGCCACTATTTCATATAATTTTAAATTAATTATATTTGCATTTTTTGCAGATAGGAGAATTAGCGGGTATTGCTGTAGGTTCTGCAGTATGTATAACATCCATCTTGGCCGGGTAAGCCGGAGACCGTAGTTTTTTTTTTTTTTTTTCAAAAAAAAAAGGGATTTTAGGCATATTATCAATGATCTAATTTACAAAATTCACCATTAAGTTCTTTTCAAGTATTGGAAGGATGAATATTGAAATCCTCGTACAAATGGATTTATATCTATTTAACAAACGTACATTCACAGAAAAGGGCTTCTAAAAATTTTTAATCTGAAATCCCTCTTGCAAAACCATAACTTATACACGAACCACAACTATGCAACTATCCAAACTAAAAACCACAAGGTGCACGAGTATGTAACTAACGAACTGTCTAGTGATCCTCAGTCCAGTATCGGGTGGATCTATGAACCCAGCAAGGACGTTAGGACCAGCAATTGCTAGTTCATACTACAAGGGGATATGGGTGTACATTATTGGACCAGTGGTAGGAACACTGCTTGGAGCATGCTCTTATAACCTGATTAGAGTCACTGATAAGCCGGTCCAAGCAATTTCTCCTCGCTCATTCTCTCTCAAACTTCGGAGAATGAGAAGCAACGATGAGCAGCCTCCCAATAAAGACCCTTTTGATGTGTAAAAGAACTGGCATTATACATATAGAAACAGGAGAAGATTGCAGGCAGTAATTGAAGTATGCTCGTATTTCTTGGTGGAGCTCACTATTCATCTATGAAGCATCAAAACTTAGGTGTGCATCCATAGTCAGAGACCCGATTCATGTGTCCATATATGTCCAATATAGCTACCAATGTACTAGTTTGTCCAAACTTTTCTCTTTTTGTTGGTTCAGATGTCAATATTATGACTACCGCATGAGTCTGCTTGTATTATATATGTTCACTATGTATAGTAGAAGGAGAACATATTGCCGGTCAGGCACCGTTCTCAAGTCTCATATCCTGCTAAGACCATTCAAGCTTGATTATGGTGCTGTCTACTGAATGAGCTAATTTTTAGTAAATTTTACAAGGTCTTTTATAACCCAGCAAAACGCACAAGCACAAGAAATTGCGGTTCAGTTCCACAACGCTTGGACATCCGCAGAGCCTTTATCACGAAAATTTATATCTCCCTCTCAAAACGTGAGGATTTTTCCATTGCATATGTATAGAAGTCTAGAAGTTGTATATAAATGAAAAAATTACGAAAAATACCTCATGTTTAAAAACTAAAAAATTTTACAGTTTTTACCCTCCACACAATCTTCATTTATGGTATCTTCTGTGTAAAAGTCAGACTTAACGACAAGGTGCATTTCAGAATTAACAAGGGCCTAACACCTATGATATATTTGATTAAAAAAAAAAAACCACCTATGATATACAAGGCACTGTCTTTTCTATTTCAACCTGCAAAATCATCGAGCTTTTAAATACTAACAGATGAAAAAGTTAAATGGTACCAACACATATACGATGCTTTGCAACATGCTGTGAGATGCTGGACGTCAATGTTATATATGTCAACAAATACAATATGAATTTACTAGTACGGGAAATTTCCAGATAAATATCGAGTTGATATTTGCAAAGCTACATACTTTGATTTATATTAAGAAAACAACATGCACATCAGGCAGCATTTTTGCACACCACAAAACTGCCCGGGTTGATCGTAATGCTCTTTGTGCAATTATCAGTTTTGTAGATTCCAACAAGTCGATCTGCCAACTCAAACATGTTGTTTCTGAGGCTGCGTAAGGCAAAAAAAGAACATTAAATACAGATATTGCGTGGTAACTAGAGTATGAAAAACTCCAGTGAGAATCTATTGTCTGCATCAAGCCTACCTTATGATAATGAACTGTGCATCCTTTGTCCGGTCTTTCACATAATGTCCCACAATAGAAACATTCTTGAAATCTGGTGATCCATATGAAGCACATGAGTTAAAGAAAACAAAGAGAAGACAACAAATATGAAATATGAGGAATTTAGATCAGTAGTTCAATGAAAGATTACCTAGAGCAGCATCGATTTCATCCATTACATAAAGTGGTGTAGGCTTGTAGTGATGAAGAGCAAAAACAAGAGCCAAGGAGCTGAGAGTCTGAAATAGTCAAAAGATCCAACACTATCATATCCCAACATATAAGAAGGCTTCAATAATTCCAAGCACTTGTATGAAAAAGCAAAGGGTCAACAAACCTTTTCACCACCCGATAAGTTAGCAATGTTTTTCCAGCTCTTCTTTGGTGGTCTCACACTGAAAACAACACCTTCAGAAAAAGGATCCAAAGAATCCACCAGCTCAAGTTCTGCATCGCCCCCAAGTGTAATCATCTGTGGCAAATTCAAAAAGGTCCAAAACAAGTAAATCTGTGAACTGATGCACCAGTCTAACGTCTTCATCATATTGCCTTTTAATAAAGTTATGTATGTTCCAAAGAAGACCAAAGTCCCAATAAAAGAAAATGGACTTAAAAACAGAAAAATTGCATGCACAGGCACTCGTGCATACCCACAAAACAGAAAAATTACATGCACAGGCACACATGTGCATACCCACTCCTCTCCACACACTCAGATCTTGAATCACAAACCTGATACATTTCCTTTAACTTCAATGAGATTGTGTTGAATCCGGCCATGAACTCATCCAATCTGAAACAAATACCAATTTAATTAACAATTGCCCATTTCCGAGAGAGCAATTTGTACCTATAGCATATATAAAATGGTGTTGTGCTTGCCTTCTCTTTCGCCATTCATCATGCTGCTTTTTTATGTCATCACGCTGTAGAGTAACTGTGTTCAGCTCCCCAACTCGCTCATTATATAGTGAAACCTTTCTACGAAATCTGTGTTGGTCAGAACATTTAGCAGAGCCTCATTGCAGAAAAGATCATGAAAAATCTGATTTGCAAACTTTTAGATGGTAACTAACATAGAATTCATAAATGGTAAGAAATTCATACTCTGATATAGAATCCAGATTAGGATTCATTTTTTTCAGCTGTGCTTCCAGCAAAGCTACTGTTTCAAGAGCCCTCTTAAGATCACTAGCCTTGGCAAGAGTCTCATCTACCAAAATTGCTTGAAGGTTTTCAGGATCAACTAGCTCTTTCTGAATTCTGAAACCAACAAGACAATGTTAAGCAGCCTCGTGGCAAATATATAGCGCTCCAAATACTGAAAGACTTCTCAGAAATCAACCTACTGCTCCACATGGTGTCTAAGAGCATTTTGCAAGTCATCAAGCTTTTTCTTACAACCCTTCCCCTTCAGTTCCAAATCCTTGTAGCCCTTTTTCATATCTTGTAATTTGTAATCAGAATCAACCTGCATTTTGATACCATGAATACTAATTGAATCATCACTCATTGACCAAAACATTTCAAAGAAATACCAAATGAATCACATTTATTGACACAGTACCTCTGACGCCCGCAATTCATCAACAACATTTTTCACATTTTCATAGTCAGATTTTGCTTTATCCAGCACTTCCTTATGTTGATCAATCAGCTGCAATAGAGATGAGAAATGCGTAGAGCAACAGAAATTTATCGCCATATAGTTAATCTCAATAATTAAACACTAAATAAAACAGACCTTCTGTGTCTTTTTATAATTCTCTTGAACAGCAAACACCTTTTCCTCTATTTCTTTGAAAACACTTCTCGATTTTTCCTTCTCCTCAACAAATCGATCTCTTTCCTTCTTTGACTCCTCAATCCCCTTTGTTAACTTCTTTGTCATTTTCTGATTTGTCTCTATTTGAACCTTGTGAAGATTTATCTCTGTGCTAATTTTGTCAATATCCTGATTAGTGGGGAGCAAAAATTAATACAAGAGCAACAGTGCAGTTATTTGGACATTTTCAAAGTCATTTTAGAACTTACAGACTGAATCTTGTTGACCTTTGACTTCTGTGCTTTCAAAGTTTCACCTCCAACATTTTCTATTTTACTCTGAAGTTCCAAAGCCTATCACCAGAAAATTTAAGGATAAGTTGATAAATTGATCTATCAGAAAAAAAAAATGATAAAACACTTGAAATTTTACAGACAGTTGATATACATCAAGATGAACCAAAGACTTTCAAAGGCAATCAGAACATTAATCACAAATCAGTGTCGCAACTAGACAACATGGGCTATCCACTATCCAGAATGTTCTGACTGGGACTTGCATGGACAAACAACAATAAACTCCTCATATACCTTATCCTTCAGTTTTTTAGATCCCTGTATAAGCCTATCGATCTCCTTTTCCTCTGCAGATATAATTTTGATCAGCTTCTTAAGCCTGTCAAGCTCATCCTCTTTAGGATGTGATGCGGCCTCCAAGGAACCAAGTTGTTTTTCAAGATAGCTATGCTCTGAATTTAAACTGTCGATCTGTTTAAGACAGTGTAAAAAGAATAATTTATCTCTACAGCAGCTAAAACAAACCTTGTACAAACTATAGCGTAGGTGTTACCTCTTTCTGAATTTTGGCCAATTCCATCTCCAGGTGTGCAATTGCTTTTTCTGAGCCTTGGTAACTCCTTCCTGCATCAACCGTCTGTTGGCGGAGGCCATTTAATTTATTAACCAAAATAGAGAGCTCCTTCTCAGCATTGGCAACAGCCTCTGGAGACACACTGGCAGCTCTAATAGATGTGCCCATTTTACCACCACGTGGCTTGCTGCCACCACCACTCATGGTACCAGATTTTTCAAAAAGTGCACCATCAAGAGAAACCACACGTCGGAACTCTATATTTCCACTATATGCAATGCGTGTTGCCTGCAAATAGAAAACAGGCACAATTAGTTGCTTCCCTTTATAGAATATGTTTGAACATTAATTTAATGTAAGGCCATATGAAATAACTTTTTGCAAAATATTTAGATAGAACCAAAACAAACTAGTTATAAAAGGAGATAAAAGCATATTAAAAATCATCGCAAATAACAATGTCAAGGAAATAGCTAGAAGGGCATGGCAAAAAAATCATTCCTTATTGCTCAGAACATCTTGCGGTCTACATCAAAATTTTTCACTTAACATCATTTCAGCAGCCACAACCCACAAGCCATAGCATTGACTTTGCACAGTGTCAAAGACTATTTTTCATTTTTCTATTAAGTAATTAATCAAAGTCAACACAAACTAGAACATGTTTTAGAAAAACCTAAAGTACTCAATTCAACAAAGCCTCATTAGCTATATGGAATTATGGATTCTTTTACAATTCCACTCAGTTTTGGACATCACAATAGAATTTTTCTCCCGCTAGGATTTAAACGTGCATTCAAGGAGGTAGATTCACTTATCGTCTAAGATACAAGGCCTAGCAAAAGCACCCACACAAGCATAACAAGACCAAATTTCTAAAACAAGCCTAAAACATTTTATACATTATTAGAACTTGGAACAACTTTTAACATACAAAATTCAACAAAAAAATGAAAATAAAAACTATGAATTGACTACAATCAGACTTATTTTATCGTCTAAACATTTTATTCAAATAAGTCACACATTTTAATCAAGATAATGGATATAGCATGCAAAATAGCCCTAAATTACAGCATATAACAGTCTAAAATTCAATATAAAATGGCCCTAAAATGAATTATAAAAGACAATAATACCCTTAATTTTTAAGGGTACAAGTTAGGCTTTTAAGTAAAATGGCATTAGAAACACAGATTCAGGCAGACCCATGTTTTCTGGGTCTCTCGCTTCTCAGGATGCGCTTGCCTAAATGCAGTAAGCAAGCACTTTGTTTAAGGATCCCTTGCCTTGCATGTCTACAAGTGCTACCCATTTTCTCACCTTGCCTTTGCACCTAAGCACACATCTTGTGCGCCTGACAGCAATCCTTTCCCTGCCATTGTAATAATAACCAAACAAAGAGTAAGACATGCACAAAGAAGCTGAAAATTTTACCTGATCCAGATCATTTGCAACAACAGTGTTACCCAAAGCAGAATAGAATGCAAGCCTCACTCTTTCATCCTGAACTCTAACTAAATCAAAAAGACGCGGAACTCCCTCTGGAGTCCTTACTTTATCCTTCAGCTTTGGTAAAAGATCAACTTGCTTCTCCTGCACGGAGCAAATGGAAAACAAAGGATTGAAAAGCTGCTATAGCATAATGTACTTGGCCAGACCAACATGTATTATTATCAGTACAGCTGATAAGTAGCAGCAGACAAATCTAAATACAACTTCCTTGTTGAAATTTGAGGCATGAAAAGTGTAAGTCTACCAATGTCAAAACTACTATGCTTCTGTTGCAAACACATAATTGTTTATTAGAAAAAAGAAAAAAACAAAACAAAACAAAGCATAAGACTGTTGCATGAACTAAGTGCTTCAATCCAATAGATACTGTATATTATAAATTTATACCTTCACATTATTTGCACACATTATACTATTATTGTCTAAACATTTCAAAAGCCTCCTAACTGGTACAATCTGCAATGACAGCCAAACTATTACAGATTTCAATTATTACAATAAGATATCAAAGTTGTTCACAAATATATTAACCGATTTGACCATCAAATTTCTTGTCCTAAGCTTTGTAATAATGTTTTTGGAGGTAAATTGACCAGCCTAAGCACCCGATTCGTAACCCAGGAAATCCTTACAGGCGTCCCAGATGACTAAAGAAAGAGTTCATAAATATCCAGTTGATACCAATATCATGAAAGTTGCAACCCCAAGATTCTCCCTTCGAAGCAGCTCAACACATGCTTGGGCTGCAGCAGTTGTCTCCACCACAATATAATCAAGTCTAGGACAAGCTGTTGATATGGCAACATCATATTTTGCTGCAATAGCAGATATTTTATCAAAAAGTTAATGAATTGACCTAAATAGGATAGAAGATAATATGAATGCAGCATAAAATAAAAACTGCAAAAAATGTGACAGAAGCTTTTGAAGTGCAGGGAAGAACAAGCTTATCAACATAAATACCTAAATTTGAAATTCAACCAAAGAAAAAAATGCAGCACAAAAGCAGCTTGCAACTATCATGATAAAAAAAAAATAAAGTGCTCTGCGACCTTAAAAGTTTCCAATTATCCTATAAAAATTAAACAGAAACTGATGGAAAATTTAGATGTATCAAAGAGGAAAAATCTTAGCAATACATCCCTCCAATGCAATTTCAAAACATTTAAGAAATAAAAATAGTATTGCGGAAAACGGACACGATGCCAAAAAATATACTTATTATTCATATCAATGACACCCACCATCAATAGCTCCTAAATCTCCCATCCGCCCATATATTCCCTCTATTTTGTTAGATTCCTTGGCCTGCAAAATTGCTTTCATAACTGAACCTTGACTCTTCTCCGAATCAACAATTGATTTAAGTTCTGCAACCTTCTGTCTTGCAGCTTGTTCTAGTGGAATCAATGCCTCTTGTTCTTTGATGCACTCCTGAAAAACGTAGAAGTGTTCTCACTTTATCCCATTAAGGCAACAGAATACAAAGCTCAAAGTAGTTATCAGCAAATTACAAACTTGTTCCACTTTATGTGTTTCTGATGCTTCAAGCTTGTGCTTCTCTATATCACTTTGCAGTTTGGCAATGCTTGCAGTTTTTGTTTCAATTCTTGCCAATATGTTATCCATCTGTTTTTGTGCATCTGCAAAAGCAGCACGACCTGCCTCATGCTGAAACAACCAAGTGCAATTAGCCATCTATAGCTCAGTTTGAATTACTTTTGAAGAGAATACTGGTCTCAACAGAGGTCAGATCACAACGGTTCCAGTACCACAGGGTGAATTACCATTCCAAATAATAGAAAGCAAATAATATCCAGTGCACAGCTTTCATCATTAACAATTAAACAATATTATATCAACCCAGCAGCCTCACCTTCTCACTCAAAAGCTTGCTTTCAGTACATGCCACTTCAAGTTTCCCCTTGTGATCAATGAGTTGTTGTTCCCACGGCTCTAGTTCAGCATGAACCTTTACAAGCTCAGAGTGATGCTTTTCAGTTTCAACTTCTTACCAACCAATCACAAGGAATAAATTAGTTGAACAGCCACACGCATGGAAAAGATAATAGAAACCAATAACAAGAGAAGAAATAAACTCTAAGCAACTTATAGCTCACAGTCTTGCAAATTGCTCGCACACATGAATGGAGAGAGAAAGAGAGAAACATCAACTAAGAATAGAAATCAAGAATACATAAAATATAAAAAAAAAAAGAGAGAATACAAACAAACAACAAAAGATTTATCAGTGAAAAAGAAATGTTTTTGTTATCCTCACCCTGTTATCAACCTATACTGCAGTCTATGAACTTACCCACCATGAAATCAAAAATAATGTCTCATGAGTGAATTCATTAAACAGTACAAATAGCAGCAAACAAAACAAACTGTAAATTATATTCAAAGTAAAAGCCATATTAATTTCAACATAGGAACCACAAAATCTTATCATCTAGGCTTATAGGAAAAAAAATTCGGTGTTTTTTTCAGTTCACAAATAAAAATCTATTTAAATAAATGTTGATCGAAATTAATCACTACAATTCCAACGACGATTGCACAGGCACTATCATTTTAAATTGCGTACATGGGAAGATCTAAAATTATGCTGATAACACTTGAATACCCTTTCAATGTGGAAGGTATAATAAAGAAAAATTCTATGAAATCTTATATCTCATTCACAATATAAATCAAATTTCATATTCCAATTAGAAGACTTCAAATGTCAACCAGACTATCCTACTCTATTAAGCACCAACCATCAGAGTAGGAACCCAAACCCCATATTAGATCCAACACCCCATGCATCTGGAGTTCAAGCCATTAATTTTAAGGTTTCCTTCAGTTCACAAACTCCACTTTCAGGATAGTAGATCCAAAACCAAAGAAATGATTCCAGTTGTGCTACAGGACACATCAGTAACAACTAACCCGGCATAAATACACAAGAAGCATAATGTGGAAAGATTACAGTATTTTGAGCCAAAAAATGTTAATTGCATGAAAAATATAGGTGTTGTAATAAGATAAAATATCAGTTGAAGTACAATTAAAAAGGGAATGCACAACCTTTAGATTTCTCTACAATATCTTCTAGCACTCTCTCCTCATCCAACAGGAGTTTTTGAAGCTTTGGAATATCATCCTCAAGTTTTGGAATCAAATTCATTGAGTTCTCACACTCCTTTTTTAAATCATCAATCTTTGATGAGTCCTGCATCGAAAGACAAAAGTTAGATAAATGCATAACTTTACTTGCCAATTGCCATAAAGCTCATCTTTACCCAACCTTCTCAATTTTATCTTCAAGTTTCTTAATTTTTTGCTTCTTGTGCTTCAAATCCTCCCCGTGTTTCAAATCCTGCCTTTCAAACTCCTTAAACTCCTCTTTACAATTTCTGAGATCATTGTCAAGTTCCTGAATTCAAGACAAGAAAAATAACGGCTAACAAACAAATAAGATAAAAACAAAGCCATAACTATAGCATTGAATGCATTTATAACAGAAGGTGACCAAAAACAGCAAACAGATGGACATACTCGAGTTTTATTTGCATAGATAAGGAAAGAAATCAAATATCAGTAACAGGTGCCTGGATGTATAACATATTATTATCAAAGTACCAATTACATGCAATACAAACCTCTTGCCTTTTGATATACTTATTGTGCACAGACTCGAGCTCCTTCAATGTATTATGACTTTCTTTAATCTTCTCTCTGAACACAATAACAAAAACTTCAGTATTCTCAACTCTTTAGTGATTTAACAAATGCAAATCCAGTTCTAGTAATAACTAAAATAACCTTTCAGCCTTTAGAGTTTCTTCTAAACTGGATAGATTTGTTTGCATTTCAACCATTTTTGCACCATTATCATCATAAGCCAATTTTGTGGCTTTCTCTTGCCATTTCAAGAGTGAGAACTCTTTCAGCATATAAGCCTCAGCTTCATTCTTCACATCCTATACCATAGAAGAATACCAGGTTTATTAAACATTCTTGAAGGGGATATGCAAAAGTGCAGCAAAGTTGACAAACCTCTAAGTTATCTCTCTCCTTCTCAGCTAACTTAACCATCTGCACCACCTCAGACCTTTTCTCATTAAGGGATTCCAGCCTATGAAACCAATGAGAACATAAATAAAAATTAGAAAGAATGGCTATCAAATCAGATTGCTAATGATTTTTTGAAATAAATGGCTATAAAATGCAGATAAGTTCGGTCCTCCAGCTATAAAAGTTACCAACCACTTGTCCATAGGACTTCGAACAATAAATGAAGGCTTGCATGTTTACCAAATCAATAAAACAATACAAGATTCTAGTTAGTAAAAAGCCAACTCATATATTTATACTTATTTTCCGATGAGGAAAAGAATAAAATTTTCACCGTGGTTCTATACTTTTTATTTTAAGCTGCTCAAAAATAATAGCAGTTTATGTAGCTGAGAATTTATATTTGAACTTTGATCTAACACAGATACTACATCTAATGATATTTCATCCAGAATTTGTAAACCAAAATGTAGAAATGAGAGTATGAATATTGTTCCAAAATAGCAAGTGCACAAAGTACTAACTCGTTATATGATTCTTCGATCTTCTCAACATATTTGTCAGTCCCAATTATATCTTCCAGATATTCAAGAAAACCTTCATCATGTGGTCCTTGAGCTTTGGGCTTCATCAATGAAATTTGCTCAACTTCACCCTGAAATAACCACCAACCAAATCATAAAACCCATCACAGCCAATATCTATTCAAACTGCAATACTATGGCATCATCAACAAACCTGAAGAATCAGAAAACGATTATTGTCCAGGTCAACCCCCTTCAATTTCAGCTTCTCAGTAACCTCAGTAAAATTACTCGTGCGATAATTGATGCAACCCTTGGATGAGTTATCTCGAAATGCAACCCTAGTAATTACAAAATCACTCCCTGGAACAGCTTCATAGTTGCCATCATCCTACAACAATCACGAACCAAGTAGTAATCAATTAAAAATCTCCAAATGTTTGACATTCCTCTTTTTCAATAAGAAGAACCCATAAAGCCAAATCCTCAGATAACAACCAAATAGAATTTGTTGAGTAGCTATCCTTTCCACGAAACAGAAACAACATAAAACTTTCATTTCTTCTAGTTTGTTTTCATGGAGATAAATAAGATGATAAAATCTACCAGTCGATAGATTAGAAGGTTAAACATATATGTATGTATTACCAGGTCAATGATCTCTTGAAAATGAACAGAAACACCAGCACTGTCCAGATTCTGGTAATTGGTGGAATTGTGAATAAGCTCAGAAACCTTATTAAGTCTCATCTACAGAATCCAAGAAAAAACACAGTTAGGCACAACAAATTAAACCAAAATGCAACAATTATAATTTTTTTTTAAAAAAAAAAAAAAGAACACTGTAATTTCAAAGAAAAGGCTCTTGCTTCAATACTCAGCAAAGAAAATCAAATATGTTAAAGCTACCTGCTTCGCTCGCTTTCCAAATACAAACAACATTGCATCTATCACATTGCTCTTTCCGCTCCCGTTTGGCCCCACCACCGCAGAAAAACTCTGATAGCCCAAACAATTATACAGAAATCACTGCCTAATTGCAATTAAAGTAACCTAACATCAACGAATTGCATAGAATCACTGGGTGAATAGGGCGTATAATTTGTGAGAGCCCTGGAAATCGGCGAAATTAGGAATTAAAGGACTAAGCCTGACCTTGTGGAACGGACCGACGCGTTGCTCGCCGGCGTAGGATTTGAAGTTCCTCATTACTATTTCTTTGATGAAAAGCCTTGGGGGTCTAGTCGATCCACCCGCTCGTACTGAATCGGACTCGCTCGCCATGAACTCGTCCCCCGTTTCCATCTGCATCCCTAGTCAACAACTCGGTGTTTCGTTTTCCCTTCTCAGAAATTAAGGAATTTACTTTAAAAGAAAAATTAAAGAAAAAGAGGTACTGGAAAAAATAAAAAAAAAAGAGTTGTTTGGCGGGAACTTGAAAATTAGTGGTGATATTTATTTTTTTTAAAAAAATTTGGTTGTTGGGCTAAATCTTTACATGGGCAGTCTGCGAATAATGGGCCTTGTACTGAGTCCAACTTTTTTCGGTTATAAAGGAAGGAAGGCTTATGTTATCCAAATATTTTTTAAAAAAAAAAATTATGCCATAAATTTCTTTAAACAACCCTCTAAATTTTATTTAAAGGATTTAAAGTAATTTTTTAATTATTTAGAAATATATTTTCGATCTAAATGATTAACCTTTAGAAATATAAAAATTTCTCTATATGCACAAAACTAATAAATAAATCTTTACGATTGTATAAGAAATCTCAAGTTAATTCAAATGTCAACCAAATTATTTTAAAAAATTATTTAAAACATAAAAATTAAAAAAATATATCAGTACTTTTCTTATGCATCACATGTAATCAGTATTTTTAGAACTCAATTAATCAGTGAATTAGTCAATTCAAAACTAAAATTAAAATTAAAAAATCATTAAAGTAGTTTTGAAAATACAAAAAAATGAAAATTTATTTATGATTAGTGATTCGATTCGTAATTTAATTGATCCAATTAATTAGTTTGGTTTGATTTTTAAAATAATAGTAACTTTTTTTAATTAGTTATTATATTATTAAAACTCTAAGTCTGCGTTTGATAAATGTAATCAATTGTAATAAAACACAAATTCAATTGAACTATTAAACTAAAATTTGTTTGATTATATTACATTAAATTTAATTACATTATATCAAACATGCAATAAATGAATGTATCAATGTGGTGTTCTCACTGATTAAATTGACTAAATTTCAAAATGTTTTCTTTATAAAACATAGAGTTGGAAATCCAGTTGCGATCATTAATAGTCCCAAACCGTTCATAGCTTTTGAAGAATATAACAAGAAGACGCCATAATACAACGTTGCTCCAAATTTTGATCATGCATCACCAGAACCTGAAATCCATGATTCTCGAGGCTCTAAGTCTTGATTACACACTCAAAACGGCAGCTGCTGATTTTTTTTTTTTTTTTTTTTATCAATAATTACAATGGGAGAGGGATTCGAGCCCAAAATCTAAACATTTCGAGGGCAAGTACACTAACATTAAATTAAGTCAAAGTGTGTGACAGCTGCTGATGCTTGTCTATTTTTCTTATTCTCAATGAAACAGGTTGTCCCATTGTGTCTTGCTACATTGCAAATTACATCATGGATTGCCAATTATGGTAGAAAAGTTACGTAGATCCTTTTTCTTGGTATTACTTCTATCTTTGGATTAGTTGGCAGACTAATTAATGGTTACCATTGATAGAGTTATAACTCATGAAAAGTGCCAGATTGGAATTCAACTATTGTTATCAATTGGATAATTAACCTTTGCAACATTGGCACTTGTACCATATTTACCATTTTTTAGCATTTATAGTTTGTTGTGAGATTATACATTAGAAATCAGGATAGAGTAAAAATTAACCACTCCCCTCCAAAAAAGAAAAACAACCTTTTTCCATGTGTCGTGAGAAATTGTGTTAGCTACATAGAAATTCAAATGCGGTCCAGCTAGAAAGACCATAGCCGGGGCTTGTCAATCCAAGATCAGAATCGTTATCTGCAATAATAAATCTTGATATTCATTTACTTTTCTTGTATAGCTCCAACACTGATATATCAGGTATAGTTAGTAAGCATATCTTTCTTTATAATTGCAACAATCAGGCAGTGCAAAATTTCAACGGGAACATGCTCAACTTGAAAAGTTGAAGACTTTGAAGTTAGCTTTACTTGCTAACATACCCTAAAATGCGTCGATTTTTGGTAGCATCTACAGGTTGAAGCATAATGAGTAATCCATGGGTCATGCCCCAGTTAGCAAGCTTATGGCTTGTGGGCAGCCAATCCTTTTAGAGGGCACCCACAGGGGCATGCCTGCCTTTCCTTTTGCTTTTCCTATTTCAGGTGTTCAACAATCAATAATACAGGTTGACAATTCAGGTGAGCATCGATTTCCATTCCCAATTTCAATCAATGGTTAAATCATGAAGAGCAGTTCATTGAGCTAATGAGCTTGGTTATCAAATTATCTTAGCCATCAGGTGATAACCCAACACAATTTTTCAAAAAAAGCCCACATGGAATTAATCTTTACTTCCAGACAAGAAAATGCCAGATCTGATATCATTTAGCCCTTGTTTGGGAAGGAAAGAAAAGTTAGAGAAAGGAAAGAGGGGTGGAGAATACATCATTCTGTTGTTTGAAAAAATAAGAGAAAAATGAGAGAAGAAAATAAATAGTAATAACCCACCATTTTACAATCACTTGGAAATGGAGGGGGAAAACTCACAAAATTATATTTTATTATGTAATTCCTAATTTACCTATCAAATAACTTTCTTTTATTCACTTCCTTTAACTTTTTTAATTCATTATTTTTTAATTCATTTTAATTAGAAACTAAAATTATTTTTTTATTTATTTTATATGTACAAAAATTATTCTATATTTTATTGTTTTCAATTTATCAGTTAAATTTTAATAATTGTTTTTACTAATCCATTCAGGGGGATCAAGATCAACAAAACAAGAAATTCATTGACAACATATAATAATACATAATTCATTAACCACTCTCATTTTAGAGACTCTCAAGGAGTGACATGGAATGACAAAACCCATTAACCCATCACATTTTAGTTAAACAGACAAAACACATAGTATATAATAATAAATATAGTTAGTATAGCTCAGCAACTCCAAGCAGTATGGCACTGATAATTAATCAAGACCATAGTAGTAGCATATATGGTAATACTCCAGCTTAATCAATGAAGATTTTGGAAGGGGGGTAATTAGGGAAAGATAGATTTGGTTCAAGGACATTTTGGTCCTCCTTCCTTGGTCTTCCAGTTGTTGTAGCAAGGACACACAGCTTTATTCCCATAATAACCTGGAGGAACACACAGACACTTTTTGCAACACTTCTGACAGAAGAACATGCATGGCTTGTGGTACTGAGTCTTGCTGCACCTCCTCGAGCACTGTGATGGGCATTCTGGTCCATTCAAGAAAATATTTTACTACTAAACAAAAAAGAAAAGTGACAAATAAAAAAAAAAAACATCATATCATTGCTGCATTCCAAATAGTCAAAACAAGATCCCAGTTTCCAAGAGTCTTTTTCCTTGGTAAATAAATGGTTAACTTGATGAAAAAACGACCAGTCAAAACCCACTTTGACTTCTAGCACATTCGTCTTTGACTAACTGTAAAATCACGTTTAAAAGCTTCTGATTGTCGGAGAGAAAATGAAGGAAACCAAAGGAAAGATAAAATGAAGGAAATCAAAGGGAAAGATAAAAATAATGAGAGATCTGATCTGAACGACATAAAAAAAATGTAGGTTCTTACGGTAGCTCTTGAGACTTCCTGATCCGTAACGCTTCTGAAAAATAATTAAACCAGAAACAAAACCATTAAATTGTGAATTAAACAACATTTCCAGAATAACTACATTAAATTATCAAGACTATGCACCCACATTATTATATGCATAAGAAATCAAGAGACACAAGAGTAGCTTACCTGGCTGTCATAGTGGTGACCACCATGGCCGTGAGACGCCATAACCTGCAACAAAGAGGAAAAAGTAAGCAACTTTCTTCACTTCCAAAGATTTGGGTTTGACACAAGATTGAAGAGATAAGGGATCTTACCAAAGTTTGGAGCATTGAAATGGCAATGAGGGCCAAGAGAAAGACAGCAGCAAACTTAGCCATGGCCTCTGCTACGAAACCAATCCCCTCCTCTTATCAAAGACAAGGACAGTGAAAAGCACACGCTCGAAAACGCGAAAGGTAGGAGAAGAGGGGATTGATTGAAGGTACTCTCTGAAGGGTAATGCATATATAGAAATTTTTTATGAGAATAGTTGGGCGTAAAACTTATTAGCTGTGATCACTTTGCGGGCCCATAATGTTTTTTCCTTGAAATCAGGGGACACGTGTACTGCCTATAGAATGACTAATCAAAATAGGCGATATAACTTTTTGACATTAATATTCTTTTGTGGACCGATGATCATTTTGAGCCTTCAACTTTTTCGTTGTAGAGAATCAAGCTCAATTACTCATTGAAATTTAATGACGACAGGACATTCAAAATTCTTCACATTTAAGCCTTATTTTTACCAAATTAGCATGCATACATCGCACACTCCATAAGAGGGACACGAAAAATTACAAAGCAATATATTTTAACTAAAAAATTTTTTCTCACATTTTGTTTAGAACTATAGAAAAAATACACCCTCCTATTGAGTTTTACTATATTATACTATTTAATTTTATATTTTTTAAAATTATACTAAATGATCCCTCTATTTTAACTTCGCTATGTTTTGAGTGAGTTATGTTCATTTTGTAGACTTTTTTATTAATTAACCTCAAAAAAGTAAAAAAATAATTAAATAATTTATTTAAAACACAAAAATACTCTTATTGATCAAGAAACCCTAGATTGTTCCCAAATCATATTCTTTCATCCATTTTTTCTATTCCAAAATATCATTCATTGAGGAATTCAATGAATCATATTCTCCCAATAATATCATTCATATTCTTCCAAATACCATTTATGTTCCGAACTCATATTGTCTCAAAAATATCATTCATTGAAAAATCAACCCAAAAATCCATAAAAACTAATTTCATCCGTCTCTGTTCCAACGTCACCAGCTTTGGTTTTGATTGTTTCCTAGATTGGTATGGATTTTGTGAATCGATGATGACAATGATGATGAGTTGACAATGAAAAATGAGAGTTTTGAGTTTCGATGTTATGGGTTATAGGTTTTGGGTTCCGATTTTCTATTTATGGGTTTTGATATTTGATTTTGTGAATCGATGATGATGATAACGATAATAGATATTGTACATAGTTGATAGTGCAAATTATGAAGAAAACATGAATCTTTCCTATTTCGATAAACATCAATCACATGCAAATTCACTTCGATCGAAACATAAATTATTGAAGACATCACCTTTACTTCTTGAATCTATTGTTTTGTTTTTTATTTTATGGATGATTAGTTCATTTCAATCATGTTTTCGATTTTGTGGAGGGCGGGAGCCTCATTTAGGGAAGACATTTGATTTATGGGTTTTAAGCGTAAGGAACATCAGGACTGTTTTCAATTTTGGATTTTAGGTTTTCAATTTTTAAAATTGTTGTTTTTAGTTTATTGGTTAGATTTCTTGATTCATGGGATTCGATTCAATTGTTTTTTGATTTGCTATGTTTATTGGTGTTGAGCTTAGATTTGGATTGGTGGGATATATTTAAACTTTGTTTTGTTTTCAATTCTATTGATTTCATTTTTTTTTTTTTGTTATGATTTAGTTTATGATCAATTTGGTGTTCTTATTTATTATCTTGTTCTCGTTTTAGGTGGAGATATTTGGGTGAAAATAAAAAACTTTGATATAAAATTAGAGGTATTATGGACATTTCACAATATTTTAACGGAAAATTTAACAAAATGACAAAAGGTGATTTAATAGACTTGAAAATAAGGGATGTTTTGATATAATTTTTGAAAATGAAAAACTAAATAATACGTCAAGGTAAAACCCATAAGGATCAACGCATTTAAATTTTTGTTTTTTATGCTTCACCCCATCTCATCATAATAATTATCATAATCAACAAAAAGAATGGCCAATTAAGATTACATTTAATTGATAACCACTTTTTATAAAATTATCACCATAAAATCTATACTCTTCTAATTTTCAATCAATCTTTTTTTTTTATTTCTTTTGAATTTAATTATTTACTATCTGAAATATATAATTCGAGGCTTGTAACTAGTCTAAAGAAAAGAAATATATTTTGAAGAACCATATTTACTATGTTATACTTTCATCATCGCTCGTATATTTTACTTTGACTTTTAATATATCAATTATTATACTCAGCGATGAGGAGATTTATAAAAGAAAATTAACAATAATTAAGAATTTTATTGAGTTTGTTATTTTATAGTCAATTTAGGATATTTTAATTAGTATATATCTTGGTATAAATAGGGTCAACTAAGAGAATCTAGTGATAATGATGATGGGTATTAATTAAAATGATGGTGACTCAATTTTTTTTGTTTCAAATTTTTTTTTTTTAATTTGGCATGAATGGTTTGCACTTTTTTCTTTAATTTTACTTTCGCCGTGTAAGACATACATACACGTAATAAGTCAAAAAAAAAAAAAAAACCTTGGTTTAAAGAAAGTTGGACACATGCAAGTGAGAATAGTAAATTAAGTGATAAAAAGTGAGAATGGTGATTCTGCAATTTTTTAATTTAACAAGATAAAATATAGAGGGAAGAAAATGAGTAGAACAAAATAATATATATAATTAGCAAGATTGAGTTGTAATTTTAAATAGTGATTTTGTAATTTTTAATTTTGAAGAGATAGAAATATAGAGGACAGAAAATGAGAAGAATAAAATAATGTATATAATTAATAAGATTGAGTTGTAATTTCACCCCTATAAATAGAGCATATTCACTATTTGATTCAAATTAAAAAAAATGAACTACATGGATTGATTTAATTTCATTCAATTCAATTGAACTTAAAATTTGCTATGATTAAATTTTTTGTTTAAAAAAATTATGATTAATTTATTTTGATTCAATTTTAAGAAAATAAAAAATTAAACAAACCAAATTAATGAATTTCATTAAAATTTAAGTAAATTATATAATTATAGGTTTCTACTTAAAAATAGGTTAACTATATTTCATACCTACATATATAATTAATATATAATAAGTTTCACATCTATGAATAATTAAAAAAATAATTTATATTCAAAATGTTTAGAAAATATATATTTGAAAATTTTAATTCAAACTGAATCGAATTAGATTTAATTTGGTACAGTTCAGTTCATATAAAATTTTGATTTGGTTCTAATTTTTTAATTTTAAATTTGATTAATTTGAGCTTAATAAAAATCAAATCAAAACTTACTAAAGGACATCCCTACTTATAAATTTAAAATATGAACAAATAGAATGGAGAATATATAAAAGTAATTTTCTTTAAAAAATTTTCACGTTCACCTTATTTTTTTACTGTCAAAAAATGATAGGTCTAAGTGATTAAATTTCACATTTTTTCTCTCGCTCCTTTATTTTCCAGCTCTTTCAAATATAATAAAAATGAGTTTTTCTCTCATTTTTTTTTTATTTTTCCCCTCATTTTATCTAATTTTCAAAGCACAAAATAAAAGCATTAGATTTTGAAGACACTGATTGATTATATCCGAATATTAAAATTGAGACTAATTGAACTTGACTAAAAATTTGAAGGAGCAAATTAAACGTTAGCTCATTATTTTATTATATTTCTCGATTTTACAATATATATCTTTTTAGAATTAGTACATTTAAATAAAAAAA
Source organism: Omphalea diandra (assembly GCA_949677035.1). Classification (NCBI taxonomy): domain Eukaryota; kingdom Viridiplantae; phylum Streptophyta; class Magnoliopsida; order Malpighiales; family Euphorbiaceae; genus Omphalea; species Omphalea diandra. The sequence goes on along the minus strand of CATIWR010239759.1, from coordinate 43,404 downwards.
ATAATTAATTAAAAAATAATTTTAATTAATATTAACTAATATAATTTTAATTGTCTTTAATTAAAACTCAACACTAATACTAATAATAAAATATTTAATTAGAAAAAATAGATAAGATAATGATGAAGATAAATTGAGAAAACAAACAACTAAAATTATATTGGTAATATAGAATAACAATTATATCAAAACAATTTTTTTTTCTATTTAAAGGAGAAACATTAAATAAAATTATTACAGGTCAATCTCAAACCTCTCATATAAATAATTTATCATTAAATTATTATATTAGTTGAAACATTTCAAAGCTATTAATTGAATGGTTTATTTTATGTAATTTCTAAAGCTGCCACAGATAAAACGAAAAAACTTGCAGAATATCCATGTGAAAGTGAATTCGGTTATGGGCCAAACGTGTTTGGAATTTTGCCATCTTTTGTTTTGGAGAGTGTTTCGTTTAGTTCTACTTTGAAATTTATTTTATTTATAAATAAATTTATTATAAAATTTATTTATAAATACATTATATATTTTGAGCATATTAAAAATAAATTTGATTTCAAATATAGAATTCAATAAAATATTTCTTTTTATCAAAATATTATTGTGTGATTTTTTAATATTTATAAATATTAAAAATAAAAGAGATAAAAAAGAGTAAAGAGAGAAAAAAAAAAGAAATAAGGGAGAGAATGAAAATGGAAAAGATAAAAAAGAAAGAAAATAAAAAAAAATATTTTAGCTAGACATGTTTTTGTTGTTGCAATGAAATGAAATGAAAAAAAAAAAACTTTACAATTTTAGAATTTATTTTGAAATTTTATTTTTCCTTTAGTTATAATTACTTTTTAGGATTTGTTTGATATAAATAAATTCTATAAAATTTATGAAATTCATGTATAAATCTAAATTTTGTGTTTTTTATATGAATAAAATTTCACTTAAATTTTATTTCATTAAATTTTTAAAATTTATTATAAATAAAATAAATTTTATTATATTGATAAAATTTTCAAATGAATTCTGAAATTGTAAAAATATTTTTATTATAACAAAAGTACTTATAGTTAAAGTGTATTTTTTAAAAATTTTCTCTATTGATCACTTTTTTTTTTCTTTTCTCTCTTGTGGATTTATAAATAAATTCTATTATAAATAAATTCTATAAAAAAATTATGAAATTCATTTATATCAAATTCACTCGTAATAAATTTGTTCTCATTGTTTGTTTGAGAACTCTTTTAGTCTGAAGTTATTAGCCATCAAACATGAGATCTTATTGTCATGCAACATTTAATTGTAAAGATCATGTTTTGTATAAGTAAATTCAAAAAATATTTATAAATTTGAATTTGTCAAATTGGTATGTTGAATAATTTCGTAGAAAATTTTTTTGAATAAATGTAGTACATAGTATTAGAGTTTTGGCATCAACTTTTCACATAACCATAGTATTAGAGTTTTGGTATCAACTTTTCACATAACCATCATAATTTAACCCAAAAATTAGAGAAAGAAAACGACACCAAATAGTGAGTGAGTCGTGTATTGATTATCCACTAGTGCATGGATGATTAAAAAGAAAGTTCAGCTTGATTTGTGGCTTGATTAAATTGCATGTGATCCAAAGTTGATTGATGATGTTGTCTGCTCTACTTTCTTCCACCAATTTTTTAATCGAATTATCGAATTGCTTTACATAATATCACAGTGGTGATGGGTGGAAATGATTGAATTAAGATTAATCATTAAATCAGTATAGTTTAGAAGTTACAAATAATCAAATTTGATCAAAATTGGAAAACAATAAAAAAAATTGGTAAATTAAATTGGCTCAGCTTAATTAAAATTATGTAATTTTGATTTAAAATTTTAATTTTTTTAAAAAATGAAAATTTTAATTCTTTGATTAAATTGTTTATGTTTAAAATATTATTAATTTTATATATTTAAGTATATTTTTATTTTTAAAAAAATATTTTCTTCATGTATTTATTTTATATATAATATATATTTTTTAAAATATAATATATTTATATGATTGAATCGGATTAATCGAATCGATAAAATCATAAACTGATTGCTAAATCAATTTGATAAACAGATACAGTTTTAAAAATATTCGTTTCAACAAGTATAAAGCAAGCAACCACTCAATTAATACAAACTTGAAAAATTTTTGCTAAAATTAAAAGTAGAAAATCATTGCAAATATGAACATAACCACACATAATCTTGAACTTCGTATTTAAAATATCTAATTTAGGGAGAGAATTAAGTGGTTGAGATGGTATAAGTGAACTGATTGAGTGAAGGGATGGGAGAAATAAATTGGCAGTTCCGTAAATTTGTTATCTTATTAAATACTTATCATTATTATTATATCTAACATGGCCAAACAAAAAATAAACCATAAATACAAGAAAAAAAAAAAATTGACGGTGCACGTTGAGTTTGTTAAGTGCCTGTTGTGGACAAAGGGCCCCACGCTGAATCAAAATGTCAATGCCGGTTTAATTATGTGTTTTGATCTGTACGTAGATTACTTTTAATTAATATATTAATAATTATTTTTAATTAAAAATTTATATCAATATTAATAAAATAATATTTAAAAGAAGGAAATAAAATGATGATGTGTATAAATTAAAAAATAAATAATTAATATTACATTAATAAAATAAATTAATAATATAAGATAATAATTATATTAAAATAAAATTTTTTCTAAATCTATAAATATTATGGAATAAGAAAATAAATAAAGTAGCACTGCATGTGCTCCACTGACTACAGCACGTGACCTAAAGCTGCGACGCTTTGACAACTTCTCCTTTAGCAACAGTAACAACACAGTCAAACACTATTAACTGCACCGACATTCACCTGGTTCTCACGGTTTCACCGAAATTAACTGTATAAAACAAATCTTGTGTTTGGTTTAGGTAACATCAATAAATATGTATTTTATAAGTTGTGACTGACCGGTACTCGAAACGTGCCTATAAAAATTATGAGTTTCAATCTTAATTAAAATTTAATTAATAAAACTCCTTTAATTTCAAGAATTTGTCTATTGTTTTCTTTATTTTGAAGAAAATTAATCAAGAAAAATCTAACATTTTGGAAATGGATAATTTTATTTTTTATTTTTATTTTACATTTGAAGTGATATCTACCATTGAATTTATCTAAATCAAATTTGAAAGGCTTGTCTATTGTTATAAAGGCTTCAACATCCTGTCATTTTTTTAATGTGGAACAATTATTTATGTTTAGGGTGTGCAAACATCGATGTAAATTAAAAAAATTGACTAATTAAATAAGTTTAGTTGGTTTTACCTGGTTTAAATATAAATTTAATTCGATTTGATTTCTTTTCAATAAAATTTTAATTAGTTCTATTCAGCTTTTAGATAAAAAAATTAGTTAAATCAAACTAAAATAGATTGAACATATAATAACATAATTCAACTCTATTTAAAAATTATTATTTATATAAAAAATATATTACTTGTATTCAAATATTTTAAAATATATTATAAAAACTGCTATTATATTAAAATATTTTGAAAAATAATTTAAACCAAATTGGATCATAATTAAATTGATCTAAATTAATTCGGTTTAATTTAATATCTAAATTAATTTTATTTTTTTATTTTAATTGATCCAATTTAATTGAATCAAATGTCCACAATTGTTTATGACAAATTTTATGTGACACGACAGTGACAGTTAGAGAATGCAAATTAGTTTAAAAAAATCTGTTTACTCTTGAGATATAAAAAAAACTTGGTTTAAAATATTATTTATTTAAATAAACTTATTAATATAATAAATATTTATAGTAATAAATTAAAAATAATATAACATTTTATAATATACTTCTTGAAAGTTAGAGCATAAATAAAAAAAGAATTGATGGATTTGTTTAAAAATAAAAGTGTGAATTAAATATAAAGAAAATTGACTTGTTGAAAAATATCTTTTCATCTGTTTGAAAATTATCTACCAAAAGTAAATCTATTGAGAAAAAATCAAAAGAGAGGCCAATAGTTGGCTAAAATGACCAGACATAGTAGCTTTTATAGTCTGAGTAAAGAATAAACAAGAGAGAGAAAGAGAATGAAAGAATTTGAGCAGTTGTTGTTTGTTCAGCACAGTTATGTGTAAAAAAAAAAAAAAACCTTTTTATTATTTAGAATGTAATATAAAAATATTTTTTATTTATAATATTATGATAAATTTATACTAGAAATATATTTTTATTATTTATTATTTAATATAAAAAATTTTAAAAACAATTCCTTTAAAGATATTAATTTCATTCAAAATGACATAATTTTTATCTTTAATAAAAAATATTTGTATTGATTAATTTTTTTCAAATATATAAAAATAAAAAAAAAAGAAAAAAACTGCTTTTTTATAAAACAAAGAAACCCTCAGTCAAGATAAAAATTCATTGCCATAGTAAGTTTCTGGCAATCCTTCCTTGCAGGAAGCAGAAATTCCCGCTGCATTATCATCTTTAATTAATAATCATTAATCAAAAAACAATTGATATATTTCTTTAAAAATAAAAGTGTGAATTAAATATAAAGAAAATACAGTAGACAATATATCTTATTAGTTCCTCTACATGAAACTTTACATCCATTCACATGCGTCTAAAAATTTTTCGTTGTCTTTTTGTGATAATTATTGACAGTGAAGATTTCCCTCATTTGACAACTTCTTAGGTTATATATCGAGGGTTTTACGTACTACCTATTTTTTTTATATTATATGTTTATTATTTTTCTTGATGATATAGCAATAGTGCAGTATAGGATGCTAAAGTTTATTATGAATAAGAGATCGAGAGATGCAGATATTAAGCATGTGGAACCACTAAGTCCATCACATGCAAGCAGGGGTTATTAGCAGACTTACTGGGTAAATTGGTTTGTTAATAATTATCATCTATTGTGCTTAGTTACATAAATTTAAATCTTAACATTTCTTTTTTTCTTCCTAATTTTATGATTTAAAAAAAAAAGTAATAATGACCACCTAGTCGAATACTAATTAATACCCTTCTTTGCATCATATACAGAGAACAGCATTAGACAATGATCCGCAAGAGTATAAGTGACAGTTTTTTATCCAACTCGAAAATTCAATTCAAACCCGATTTTAATTTGGAGTAAACTCAAATGACTCAAAATTTTAGAATCAGGTCGGGCTGAGTAAGCGTCAATCCAATGAGTCGAGTCAATACTGATTTGAATGGATTGATCAGTGATCTGATTCAATTGATCCAATAACAACAGAAAAAATAAATTTTATTACTATATATATATGTATATATATATATATATATAAAGTAGAATAATTAGAATAAAAAGATAAATTTATTTTAAAAATATTTAAATTATTTAATTAAATTCAAAATTATTTTATTTTTAAAATATGTTAAATTTTATATTTTTAATAAATTTAATAATTTTACTGTGTCTTTTCATGTGCCTAAATTACCATTTATTATTTATAATAACAAGTTATTTAGTAAGAATAAAAGTTATTTATTGTGATAAAATATTTTTATCAATTTTATAAAATTATTTAACACAGTTACAAAATATTATTATGACAATTACTTCTTATATCTAATTTGTTGGACAATAAAAATTTGACACCAATATATTATGACAAAATATTATGATAAAAAAGTTTTTATTATAATTTATCTTGAATGCTCATTGTTATAATACAAATTTTTGAATTAAAATTTTTGGATTTAGTGACTCAAAATATTCAAACCTTTTCACAAAATTTCAATTATATCCAAAGTTTTTAATTAAGTTAATTACACTCAAATTTGATGAATTGATTTTTTAATTGTACCCTAAGTCAAAAGTATTATTTTGTAAAGTATATATTTAAACTTAATTCACCTATATATTTTTTCAATTAGTTCAATTAGACTCAAAGTTTAGTTTAAATTTCACTAAAATAATAATATTATTTTTACTCAATTAAAATAATTTTTCACAAAAATATTAAAATTTTATTTTATTTTAGTTGATAAATAATTAATTTTACATTAATTTCATGTTTTAATTATATTATTTTATTTTATATATTTAAATAATAAACTAATAAAATCCTTAAATTTTATTTCAAAGATAAATTTTTTGAGAATGTTTAAGTTCATATCATATAATTGATTTTTTAAATATTTTGTAGAAGTTTTAATTTAAATAATTTCTTATTTAAAATATATAAATTAATTTTTAATGAGAGATTGAAAGAAATTTTTTACATGAAATAAATTTTTTTAATGAGAGATTGAGAGATTTATCATTTATATTTAAATTTCAAAAAAACTAAAATTTAAAATTTAAATAAAAAATTATCATATAAAGTATATAATAAATTTAATTAAATAAAAATAAGATTAAATTGAATAAAAAATAAAAGTATCCTTTTAAATAAGCTAGTGTAATTAGTTTTTAAATATTTATTAAACTTTTTATTTTAAATGATTTAAATAATTTGTTATTTAAAATATAAAACTTTAATTTTTTTAAGGAGTGATTGAGAAAAAAAATTAAAATTTGATATTGATAGATTTACATTTTAAAATTTTATAGATTTAAATATAAAATTTATTTATTTATGTTAAAGTACAAATAATAAATTTAATTAAGAAAAAAGATTAAATTGAATACAAAATAAAAGTATCATCTTAATTGTGTTCGTGTAATTAATTTTTTAAATATTTTTATTGTAAATAGTTTATATTTTGAGAGATTGAGAAATTTTTTTAAATGAGAGATTAAGAGATTCTATAAATTATAAATTGAAATTTTAAAATTTTTTTACTAAATTCTAATTTTGACTTGAAATACAATTACAATCAATTAATCAAATTAGAGTGCAATTGACTTAATTTGAAACTTTGGATATGATTTAAAATCACATAAACATTTAAAATGTTTAGGTCATTAAATTAAATTTTTACCATAATTTTTAAATGATTTAATACATAAAATAAATTTACTACAAGTTTATTTATTTTTATGATAATTGTGATAAATTTGATTTTATTACGATAAATTCACATATTAAAATAAAATTAATTTTACCACAAAAATTTTATTATAGTACATAATTTTTTTTGTAATTCGTAATTTGATCCCAACTCAAAAACAATCTAATTTGAAATGACTAGATCGAAACCATTTGCCACCATTATACAGTTTGCATGCAAACTATGGATACTATAATAATTTAATTAAAAGTGTAGGGGAAATAAGAGGCAATGCAATGAATTAAGAGAGTTGGCAATGCACGGAAAAAAGGACAATATAAGGAAGGAAAGCTCAAGGTCATGGTCTCTTGCATATGTGGGCACATGGGACCGAATTTTATTAGCAGGGAAGGGAAGGGAAGGGATCATGATATTCCTTCCTGAAAATACCTGTACCACCAACAATCATAATCATATGCCCACTTGCTATATCGTCCCTTTCTTTTTAATTTCATTCTTCAATCTTATACAAATTACATATCATTATTATTTCCCTATGGTATTTTAACATATATGAATTAATTATATGACAATAAAGTAGTTGACACATTTTTCTTCCTTATTTAAGGAAAATTACTGGAAACTGATCATGAGAAATCCTGAGCAAACACATGTGATTCAGCTTATATATTAATATTTTGTTTTATATTCTATCAATCTCAAAATATTTGATCAAAATTTTTTCTGCACATAGATTAATAAAATTGATTAATTATAATTATTTTTTTATATTTTTGCTACTTTGTTATTATTATTTTTTATTTTATAAAGTATAAATCATTTTATAAGATAATATTTTTAATATTGTTGATAAAATAGTAATAATATGAGTAATATATTCAAATAAAATGACATTAGAACTTCAACGTATTTATTAAACATATAAATTTCAAGTAAAAAATTAGTGATTGTAATTTATTGTAAATGATAATATTTATATAATTAATAAAGGTATTATAGATATTTGCTTAAGTAACTATCATCATAAACAAGAAAGTGGATAAAATTTTAAAATAAATTAAAAAGAAAAATTTATCAAATATTTTGAAATGCGAGAAATATTTATTTATATTCCTTTGAATAATTAATTGATGCATAAAACATACCATATGAAGAGACCCAACTAGTATAGAGAAAGTGCAAATATATTATATTCTACTATATTTTATAATTAAATCAAATGTAAAATTTATTTCATTTAAAATAAAATTTACTTTTATTTTATAATATACTAAAAATAGAAATTTAAAAATTTATTCATAAATAAAATGGATTTAAAATTAAAATTAAACCAAAAGTTATTGTAGTATAAAGAAAGTGGATAAAATCTCAAGAGAAATGTGAATGTGTTGCATACAATATTTTCATATATATATATATATATATATATTTAAAAAAAAAATGAAAGAATGGAAATATTTTCCCTGTATGTGCAGGTGAATATGTAATATGGACTCAAGAGTGCTAAGTGGGTCTGACCTTAAAGGTAAAACCTGGGCCAGAAAATCCAAAACGTAGTGGCCAGTCCTGGGCCTAGGCAGTTCATTTGGGCTGGAAACCATTTATGCCAAGGACATTGAAACAATCTGCGTTCATTTAACAAGCAGGTCCAATGATGTGGCTCATTTTGTCTTGAAGCAGGTGTCCATCAGTCCATGAATCAATTATTTCCCTAAAGAAGAGGGGTTTCTACCCTTTTTTTTTTTTTTTTATTCTCTTTTAGTCATTTAGTAATCATTTTTAAATAAATTTTATAAAGATATGGACCTTAATGTCGCACTCACTGTGAGATAATTTAGACTATATTTAATACTGCTGTCATCAAATATATACATTACTTCATCTCAAATTCTGAAATAGTAACTTCAACATTAATTACTAGTTGATTTTAAATATCGGAGTGGAGACAACCGTAGATTTTTAGGGATTTGTCGACTGAACCAAATGATTGCCTTATAGAATCTTTACATTCACCAAAAAGAAAAGGTCCACAGCTTCAAGGGTGACTTAGGCGCATTTTTAATGCTGCGGTTTGTACGTTCTGCCTATGTACAATGCCATCACACCAAGATGAAGTGTTATCTTTACTAAGATATGTATAAAATAGGGATCAGTCAAATTTATTTTTGTATAGAATCTTCTAACCACAAATCCATCCTTACTTGATGGATAACTTATTAATTTAGTAATTATTAGTATAAATGAGACTAATTAGAAAAAGGGTTTCAATGTTTTACTTACACGATTATCTCTCGAAAGTAATTTCATTATATGAACTACTTAAAAATATAATTTTCTTAATTAACTAGTTTCAGTTAATTCGGCCAAGAAAAAGACAACACATAATGATTAAAAATAATTACAAATCTATCATTTTCATAGAGTGTGAGGGTTTTGAATTATGAGGGAGGAAGAAGAGGAATAGTGTTTAAGTTGGATCTTAATTTGTGGTATAAACCATAGGTTGGATGTATAATTTCTTCTTACCTACCACGTGCATAGTTAGGCCTACAGAAACAGAAGAGTGAAATAATTTTGGTAGTTAACCCCACGACCAAACAAACAGATTGATGGGTTCTTGCAAGCAACCACTCTTCTGCTGCACCCTTCTGAGATAGCTTGCTAGCTGTGTTAATGACATTTCATTTTCTGCTAGAGCTTATAAAGCAATCATTTAATTTTTTTTACTACTTTATATTTTAATAAATTTCCATAATATTTATAACTCTATAGACAAACATGTATTAGTAGGCCCACTAGCAGATGTTAAGCACCTCTTCTTCTTCTTCTTCCTCTTCATCATCAGCATCTTCATCATTATAATTTTTGGTCTTTCCTTCCAGAAATTTAAACTTCTGTACCATCATAAATGGGGATTAGGTAGATTTGTCGGAAGCCATTATTACTTTTTTAATTTCTTTTTCCTTTGTCTTTTTTCTTTTTAATTTTCTTCACTCTTGGGGTTAAATTTCAACTTCGGTTAAATAAATAATCTATGATTCCATATGACTAACTAACTAACAATCATAATTTGGTCTAATTTTAGAATAACTTCAAATGAAATTTTTTTAAATTTTATTAACATATATATATATAGAAATTGAAACAAATATCTCTAATATGTATTTTAGAATAAATATGTGTATTTCATTATTACAAATAGTATAATTGTAAAATTATAAATTAACACATTTTACAAAAATAAAACAAAATTTTCATAATGTTCATTATAGTTTTCTAATAGCTCTCTTTACTTTTTTTTTTTTTTTTCTCTTTTCAAGCTCTCAACTCTGAAAACATTCTAAAACTTATTGTGTATATAAAATAATTAATCGGTTTGATTTATTCTATGTTTAACAAATTAAACTGATTTAACTTTGATAATTGAATTTCCATTGTATATGCAAGTCTTTTAATTATTTATTAGTTTGACATGCGAGTTTGTTACTAATATTTTAATAAGTTATAGAAGAAAAAAATTTCTATACCCTTTACCTAAGGAATTTGTCATAAATCTCTTCGTTTCAGAATGAATCTATTCACATGCGCATAAATTGGTCCAGTATCGCAGAACTACAATGAAAGAACACTACTTGATTTTAATTTTTTATTTTTCTTTCAAGTGGACTTTCTGTTTAAGTATTTTGATATTTTCAAAATGCTTTTTGGTCCCATAGAGGAGTTTCAGTGGACCCCTCCTAAATATATTATTTTAGTATTTGGTGCAACTGGGCTGGCTGATATTTGTTTAGTTTTGAGCTCTAATATAAGTGTGGACCCAGATGAAGGTTTATGGGCCCAAGCTGACTTGCTTGGAGCTTTTAGGCCCTACATATGCAACATTTTACTGTACATCATCCCAAATTCACAGTTCTTCAAAAAATTAAAAAAAAAAAAAGAAAGAAAACTGCTTGTCAGTGTATATATGTCGCAATATTGCACTTCAATCACACTATGCAATGCTACTCAAATATTTGTATAAGAAAAAAAAAATGATACAGTAGTTTAAAACATTGTTTTAAACTTTATTTTTAAATTGCAAGTCTAGTAAAATTTTGGATTGTCTTCCATTAATATATAAATATAACCTCTCCATGACATAATATGGAGATCAAACTAATTCTATTATTTTGAGAATGTTATAGTTTAATGGAGCTATATTTATAAAAATTATAAAATTTAATTATTTTAATGCAAGTGATATAGAAGTAAAGTATACACTAAATTAATAATTAATTAATAGAACATGTTAATAGATTGATAAAAGAAATAGAAATAATTTAAAATTAGTATATATATATATATATGTAGAGTTGAAAATATACAAAAAAATTGATAAAAATAAAATAGTTACATCTATCTATGTAGAATACATATCTATGTAACGTAACATCAATATACAAATGATCATTATTATATGGAAATAGATTCTCTAGGAAAAATCTGAAAAATTATAATTTATTATGATATGGAGTTTACTCTTATTTATAATTAATCTACATTAAAATTAAAATTTAAGACTATGTAAAAAAATAATTTTATATAAAATATCATTATAGAATTTTTTTTACTATAATAGTTTAATAGTTCATAATTCATAGTGCAAATAACTATGTACTTCCAATAAATAGTTCACAGATTATATATATTTTTTAATTTTTTACATATATCTATTATATTTAAAAGGAGATGAAATTATTAGGATTTGAACTTATGACTTTTGATATTATCAGGCATATACTTTGAACACTAAATTACGACACTATAATTATGAATTGTGTAATGAAAATGATTAGCTATAAATTGGAGTTTTATGTTCTACAAGTTAATTTACGACATCTTAAAAAAAAAAACCAAAAACAAAGAGTTTTGTTGTTGAAAATATCCTTTATTCGAGGCACATCAGCGAATAGAATGCACATTAGGTGGAAGAGATTATGACTTTTGCCCACCAAAAATTTATTCCACACATAAAAACATATGAAGGTGGAGATCCAACTCAAGTTATTGAAAAGGATTAGATAATTTTCACGCTTGAAATGCCCTGTCATATTGATGGAAATTATCTTTCAAGTTCACAAGTTGCTTTATGAGAAGTTTCAAATCACTAATCAGTGTTTACTCTAGAGATAAGGACTGCACCATAGCAATCATCTTTTTTCCATGATTATCCAACTTAAATTATTTGGGTTTATATTTTTAATTCTTTTGAATTTAAGAGTTTACTTTCCCTGATTAGACTCTTCATTTCGTCAATCTGGTGACATTCAATGTTTATGATATAAGAGTTATCTGGTTTAAGGGTTGGGTTATCTTTTAATTGAAATGGGTACTAGCCCTGCTACCCAACTGCTTAAGGGGCCTTGTTGGTGGCTAATAAAAAATTCATAGACCTCTTGGCCTAATTAGGGCCATAATCAGCTAGGTCACACGTCTTAATATTTCAAGTTCAACCTTTTAATTACAAGCCACCAATTTTAATCTTATCCCCTGTGAAAGAAGAAGAAGAAGAAGCAAGAAATAGCAATGAGATTGCCTTTAGATGATTACCTTTGAGTAATGAGTATCATCGGGAAGTTAGATTGAAGATTTTGAAGAAAGGAAGAACATGGAAACCTCTTTGCACTTATACCCTCCTCACAAATATTTCTAAAATTGGATTGGAGATGAAATCGATTAATTGATCTGTTTTAGTTTTAATTGATTTGATTGATTTAATTTAATAAAATATTTTATTTTTTGAAAAAAATATAAAAATAATACTTAAGAAATATTTAAAAAATTTTAAAAATAATAATATAATAAAAAATGAAAATTATTTTTTAAAATTTAAAGTTCAAGTAAAATAGTGTAATTTTTTAAAAAATTTTTACAAAATAAAATAATTTTAAATTGAATCAATTTGATTTGATTTTCAATTATAAACAATTTTTTTTAATGATTTTAACTTTTTTTTAACATAGAATCGAACTAAATTATTAGCTAATTTTTCAATTTTATTGATTGATCTATCCAGTCCAATCCGGATAAGATTAAAAAAAAAAACCTACTTCTCCCTAATTTTGTTTATCAAAGGATCGTTTACTCACAATGTTCGCAACTTTTGACCACAAATTATAGCTAGCAAGTGCCATATATGTTCAAAAACACACTAAAGAACCTTATCTTTCTCCTTTAATTAGGAGCCCATATCTTTTCTCTCTTGGACCATCTGCTCCACAGGATTAAGGTCTATCCACTATAAATGACCTAAACAACTATACCCAGTTGCCTATTTGAATCCCATATTACGACTTGTAGGACATGTTCCTTTGAAGGAAAAAAAAAAAGAGCATCCCCATTATTGCACAAAAATTATGCTGGTTGTTGCCTGCACTAGCACTCTTATTATTTAAACAAGGGAGACAAAGAATTATATTTCTAATGATCCCATTTTTCATATACAATCTCTCATTTCTATCATCATGACAAATCTTTAAATACTTAATGTAACCACAAGGCTATATAACATTTTTTTTATTTAAATTACAAGTTGTAAATATATTATAGTATTTAGTTCAAATTTTTATTTGTTTAACCCTTCAATATAACTAATAATAATGGCAGCATATGTGAAAGAAATAGTTTAGAAACACTTCACTTAGTCTGGATTGGATGCAAATTGACTGATCTACCAATCATCCTTTTAATTATTTATATGCTTACGGCAAATCAATAAACCTAACTAACTTAAAAAGAAGAGGATTAGCTTACCTCACTAAGGATAAAATTTTCAAATAAAACAGAATCTGCAAGTAGTTTTCAGATAGCACAACACTCTAGCTATAGGTCTATACAAATGTGACTTTGTCTCTAAGGAAGAGCAGAGTCTTAGGTGCAAGACGTTTCTCAATCCTTATTTCAACACAGTATATATCATCGACAGGATTCATCATGATCCATATATCTTCAAAATCTGGGACCCAGATATGTATAATGATTTCAACCCCATTGATCTTTATACTATAGCCTACACATGCATATATCTATATAGATATCATCTTTTCCCTTTCAAGATTTTTGAGCTCTACATCAGTGTACGTTATGTTTCCTGCCAATATATTGTTAGAGCAGCAGTATATATATATATATAAAAGGATTCTGAGGCATGAAATACACTATTTTTAAGGTGATATTTTTCCTCTATATTTATAACTGTAGACAGAGGGCAGAAATGTCCGAAAGTTTTCTACTGGATAGTTGTAATTTGGAGTGAGTATATTGAATGACAAAAAAGATACTAGACTGAACCCAAAAAAAAAAAAAAAAAGTAATGTAAAATATTACCTATAAATATGTACATAGAATAATCATTATATCCATAATTATTAATATTCAAATAATACTCATTTTAAGTCCTTTTATTAAATAAATATCATTGTATATATTCAATATAGTAAAACTTTTTTTTAAAAAAAAAAAAACATGTGGATCATATGATCCTTAGTTAATTATATAATTTAAATGAAATGGTGCCGTTTGACTTTTGTACCCAAGCAACTATTTATTCAACAATTAAATGTTTGAACCATCCCAAGTGTTCAGAGGTTAACTCTTCATTCTAAATTAAAAATAATTTAATTAAATAGAATAAATTAATTTTGGATCATTAGATTAATCACGTAAACAAGCACGTGATGAAAAATGCCAACATTGTGCCTATATATATATATATATATATATGTTAATTAATAAAAAACATTTATTATAAAATATAGTTGCGATTAAATAAATAAATAATCAAAACTTGATATTAACTAATTAAACACTAAACCACTTTATTGAACGTATGTATCATAGTTCTTTATAAAAAGATAAAATTTATGCATATAAAAAGCTGCATATGAAGCGAGAAAAATTTTAATATTTATATTTATAGCCAATAGGTTGGTTAAGATATGTAATAGACATTAGTTACATATTTGGTATCATTTCATGAAAGACATTGTATATTACCATTTGTGTAATAAAATTAATTATTCGTATGTGTTTGACAAATTTGTCATTTTAAAAAAAAAAATTAAAAAAAAAAAGACGAAAAGCGATAGCGATAAGATGAATTATTAAGCTTAAACATATAGATGTATGCGAATCTATGTCAATTCATGCTAAAATGAGTACTTTTATTTCAATACGTTATATATGACCATTGAATATATGCACTTAATGAAATTGAAATTCAAAGCTTTTAAAATGTTATTATTAAATATTAATATCATTTGAAGCTTATTTTGTATTTTAATCAAAAGCTTAATATTTCTATCAATTACTAAGCTTTTAATGCTAAGCTTAATATTTTAAAAGCCATTTGATTAAAATACTAAGCTTTTAATATTAATAGAAATTCATTTCATAAGCTTCAAATGATATTCATATAATTCATTTAATCATTGCATTTGTTATATATATGATGACTTAGTTATAATTAAGATTTTTCTTTAAAAAATAATGAATTGAATAAGATAAAAATATATTTAAAAGGTAAGAATTTATCAAATGTAATATAATTTTTTATTTAAATTTCCAATCACGATAGGAGTTATAATTTGAGTTAAAATTAGTATGAAAGAATTTCTCTTGCATTAATTTATTATTATGATTTTTCTCCTAAATATAAAGATAATATTTTTCCATTGAAACTTAGTTAATTCTATTTTTTAGGTTTAATTTTTATTTTATTTTTATAACTTTGTAACTATAATTTTTTATTTAAATAAATAATATGTACATATTATTTTTTAGGCTTATTGTTATACTACTTAACAAAAAAAAAAAAAGAAGTCGAAACAAATTATTTTACAATTTAAGATAATAATAATGCATTGAAATTTAAATTACTAGTCATGCAATGATTTATACATATAAAATTATATTCTCAAAATTTATTTGAAATAAAAAAATGTATTACTTATTAAATGATTTTTTTGATTACTTCACATTTCAAAATTCTAATATATTATTTTTAACTTAAAATAAATTTTGTTAATTAAATTACATTACCTATATCAAACATTAGTTCAGTGTTTCATAAATAATAAATACCCAAGTCATTCTACTTTTACACTGCTCATTGCTATCTTTCTTTATCAAAAATATTTTTTTTTAAAAAAATAAAGTTATATAAACCCCACATTGGAAACACTGTAAGGTCAAAGAAAGAAAAATGAATGCATAGTGCAACCTCTTTAATCAATCTCTGATCTTAATAAATGTGTGCTGTCAATATTAAGTGATTACCATAAAAGTAGGAAGTTGAAACTTTATTAGTGCTTTAGATTTCAAGAGGAAATCAAGGGCCATTTGGGTTAATTTTGATGACAAACCACAAAGAAAGTCAAAATTTAAAAGCGGCTGGAAAACGTACGAAAAGAGTCATATGATATCATCACCATCTCTGATGTTGCATGCTTGAGAATGGACCAGCAAAGTAACTAGAGCAGTTGAAAGGAACATGAAAAATTTGGAGTTTTTTTTTTACAAATTTTTTATTCTAAAAATCTTGATCATTTCTTTGGTATCTTTATACTCATTCGAGTTAAAATTAAATTAAATTTATGGGCATAAGACTACAAAGACGATAAATTTCTTACGATAAAAATTTAATGCAAATATATATCCAAAATTTGAATTTAAAATTTTTGATTAAGTTAAAACATTCTTGTACCAAATTTACATGTTTGATGGTATGTTGATCCTCTCTTTTATGTTTCTTTATTAATCTTAAATATTTTCATAGATTCTAAAAATGATTTTTATATTTAAATTATTTATTTATTTTTCTCAATATAATAACAAAATACTCCATATTAATCATAAGGAAATCAAAAAATCTTGAACGCAAAAAGTTTCTTTCTTATCCAAATAGTCATGATATTCTTGGATTAAATTTTTGCTGAAACACTTTTTAAAAAATATTTCTCAATTATGGTTTATTATCTTTTGTTTTTTTGGTAGAAATTGAATGGTGTATTTATTCTACCCTCTAAACATATGATATATGGAGATTCCTATTGTATTAATATGTTAAATAAACTTTGACTAGGATTTTTAGTATACTACTGGTTCATTTAATTGTAAGAGAAATAAAACAAAAAAAAAAAAAGAGAGATAGAATTCAAATGAGAAATATAAAATTAAAAAAAGAAGGGTGGAAGATCTTGAAACGTGATGAACCATAGCATGACTCATACCTTGCAAAGGAAAAAGGAGATTATACATATATAATACTATAAAATAAAAATAATATAATTAATCCATACATAAAAAAATAAACAATTAATTAATTAAAAGGAAAAAAGAAAATAATAGCATATGGAAAGGAACAGTACAGTAGTATTAAGTGTTGCCTGAGTAATAAATAGGTGCAGAATTGCGAGTTTCAATGCAACGGTTTGCTTCCATCATTAAAACCTTTAGCTCCTCTATCATTCCTCCGCTTGCCTCATCACCCTTGAATTTAATTTCTCCAATGGAAGCTACACAATCGAGCGTTTGTCAACAAGTCGGAGGCTTAAATTCAACATAAATTTATTTAAGTTTACTTATATATATAATAAATGAATAATTTTTAAATTTACTTAATAAATGAGTTAATTTTAATAAAGGTGTATTCGGCTTGTTTTCAGCTTATTGACTTACGAATAATAACTCATTTGAGTTAGTTATTTCTATTTTTAATTTTATAATTTGAAATTATAAATAATATTTGAGATTATATATTTATTATATTAGTAATTAAAATATATATTAAAATATATACAATAACATTATCATTTTAATAATTTTGTGAATATTTTTATAAGACTTGACTAACCTGATTCAATTTAATATATATATATATATAAACTTTTAAGTTTATTTATTAAATAATCAGCTCGATTTACTTATAGCTTTAATTCTTTTTTTTTTTTCATTTTCATCTTTCTAATTAATATTTTTACTTTGTATAAATTTAATTCATGAGTTCTGCTCCGAGCCTTGAAACAATCATTGTATAGTGGTGATTTTATACTGCTCATCTTTTTATATAAAAAAATAGTTAAAGAAAATATATATTTACAAAAAATAAATTTACGAAAATTTCTTATAGATATTACATACACATATTAAAAAATGTCGACAATAATAATAATAATAATTATTATTGTTATTTTCAAAAATAAAGTTTAAAATAGCATTTAACTATGCATTATTTTTTCTAAAAAAATAGTATGCATTAAATGATTAATGTGGTAGTGATTTCAGTAAAATAATAAATTAGTCCTAAGTAGTAATAACATAATTAAAATTATTAAATTATTATTTTTAACAAATAAAATTAAAAATATTTATCTTATATATAAAAAAATTACTGTAAAAATTTCAAAATATACTTATTTTTAAACTACAACTTTTAAATGGTTTATCGGAAAAATCGAAGAGTAGATTGATATTTCGAAATTTCACATAATTATGAAAAGTGTGTTATATAAATTAATACACTTTTTATAAAATTGTCTTATTTTTGTGAAAAAATTGTGTGTTTGTGTTGTATTAATTAAAAAATTTATATATTATTATTTTTTATTATTTAATTAAATATTTTTATATTTTTTACAAATTAAAAAATAAAAATAAAAATAAAAGTGTAATACATATCCTAAAATGTCTTGGAAAAGATTCACAATGAACTGCATCATATCTCAAGCTTATGACTTACAAGCTCTTAGCACTTATTCAAAGGAGAGTACAAATAAATTTTTTATTAAAAGTTTTAGAAAATGTAAATAGCGGAAATCCAGATCGCAGAGTTTATGTCTTGTTAGCTCCAGTACTAACATTTAATACTTCAAACTACTTCTCATCAACAAAATCCGTGCCATGCACAACTCATCATCCCGTAAACTGATAGGGGGGGTAGTCCTCTCAGTATCCCACTGACTTTTTGATGAATTATACTATTTCATATTTTTATTGCCACTATTGTTGCTTGAGGCTGCCACAATAATTATCAGAAATTTTGACTTTAATAACCCTTCTGAAAAACTTGACCCCAGGTATGATACGTGGCAGTCAAAATTCAAAGGCTGTTACGCGTGTCCGCCACGTAGATGGGTAATTAACAGGTGTCTCTCCATGGTACTGTTTTACGTGTTAATTGTGATTATCATTTCGTATTTACGTTACTTACTATTCCATGCAGAAGCTCCAAAACAGTTGATCGGATCAGGACTGGGTTGTTATTATGTCACGTGTCGGAGGTCAGTTTCGTCCTAGAAAGAAAAAGTGAAATGTGATCCTCATCTTTCTGGAACCCAATCATGTTATGGTAGGATGGAAAACTAGAAACGGTGTCGTTTGTTTGGGTTTTTCCATTTTTAAAGACAAATGCCCTTCAATGTCCCAAAAATTGTATCCAAGCCCGACAAAGATGCCTTTAATTCGAAGGATGTTGTGTCCTAAACACGCTAGGTAGAAAATTGAAATGTGGCTTAAAGACAGTTTTGCCCATAACCCATCTGCATCCACGAGTATATTTCTGCTTTTTTATTGAAAAAATTCACATGTTGCGTTCCTTGCTTGCACTTTTTTCTTTTTTGATAATTGCCCCTTTTACACTTATTTGTGGACATTTTATCTTTATATTTTTATTTGTACACACATTGAGTCTTAATTTAAGGGAGTGTTAGCGAAAATAATTTCCAACGTGTAAGAATCCGTCCTTTTTTTTTTTAGCTTTGAAATCCAAATGATATTGGAAAACAGAATGCTATGCTTAAACCACGATTGTTTGATTCAGTTACATAATTGCCCAAACAAAAATAAGACAAATTTGTATCTTGAGGAATATAGTAATTGTCATCTATTGCTATGCCTTTAGCTTGTTACTCACACCCCATTACTCATGCATGGAGTTCTTGGCTGTCACAACCCTTGCTCATCTCTATTTGGAGCTTTCGCCTCCTTAAGCTAAGAAACCTGTTCAGAAACTCATTATATGAATCTTTAATCCCAAAACGTTATAAAAAATCAAGAAAAGAAAACGGTACTCCAAACTTCAGGACACAAGCAACCCGCATCATCCATCTCCTCATGCCACCATAGCACAATGCATCAAAATTTGTTCTCGCAAATCTGTAAAAATATCGTTACTGTAATCTCTTTCTGGCTCTGCGATCCTACCTCGATAACCTCCATCATCACTAGAATCCCTTCTTCCTCAACCAATGTTGTCTTCGCCTCGGGAATACCAACCACCACTCTCAAAACAAACGCTGACTTATTCACCATGTTTGACCCGAAGTCAGCCATCAATTCCACCACTGGCTTCTTCATGATCCTCGCTTGGACGGCATGATCTTATTCTCCTTCACTTAACATAAGGAATACATTACTGTTGCCGCATCCTTTTTCCCGCGAAATCGAATCAAGGCACATGTTGCGTTCTCTTTCACCGTCGACATCCCATGTTTTCAAAGCTCTTACCAGTGGTTTCATCGCTCTTGATGAAGGCGGTGGAAAGAGGAGAAAAAGGTCGTGTTTTTATGCATCTGCGATTTAGGGATTTCTGCTTCCCTAAATTACCAAACTACCCTTAATTTGTTTTTTATTTACTTTCACATATGGATTCAATCTTACTCAACTTGCTTCTGTTAAGACATACTTGGCGTTTGTGATTTATGCTCTTTTAACTGCTGTTAAATTAAGGATTAATGTGTACATAAATAAAAGTAGAGGAGTCAATTATCAAAAATAATAAAAGTGCATGAAATAAAATATGAATTTTTTCTTTTTTATTTATTGCTGTACATAAAAATGAACACTCCAGGCCATTGTCATTGCAAGTTGACAAAATTAAGGTAGGAGGATAACATTATCCTTGTGTTTAAAAGGGAAAAAAAATAAAAAAATAAAAAAAAGTGAAAGTAAGGAAGAAAAAGTATTTTTTTTATTTAAAAATAAATATTATTTTATTCCATTTATTTTCTCTTCAAAATAAAAACAAAATATGAAATATTGAAGAAATTTTTATAAAATTATAATTATATCTATAATTTTTTTTACTTTCTCTAATTTATTTTAATAACTTTATTTTCTTCAATAAAAGATAAAATAAGAAATATATAAAATAATATATTTTTTTCTATATTTTACTTTCTAAATAAAAAATAAAATTATTTTCATTTCTCTTTTTTTTACTCAAATATGATTTATTTTCTGTGTTTTTTTTTTCCTTTTTATATAATTTTTCATAGTGTATGTTTAGGAGAACAAATGCATAAGCTCCCTCTTCTCCTGCCATGATTTTTTTTTAAAACTCAGAAGAAAAAAAAATTTAGTATTCAAAAGGTGAAAAAACAACTCTTAAAAAGAAAAGAATTTTATGAATTTTTCAGAGAAATGAAGTGAGAGTTGAGGATGGCCTTCCATAGGCTGCAGTAAAGTGTAGCAGTGGAAAAACTACAAATACAACTGTACCATAGGGTCAATGGCTATATAGGCCATATTAATTACGTACACAACATCCAAATCTAAATCTAACCCGAAAGTGGGGTCAAGTCACTTACTTAACCATAGATATAAGAACTAGGGTTAAAAAACACAAAATGGGTTAAGGTTAAGAAGGACAACCACAAAAACCCAGATTTTTATTATCAACAGTCATCACTGCTCATCATCATCATCATCATCAACAACAACACCACCACCCCCACAACCCTCCTACTCCTTCATCCTCCTCCTCCCTCATCTCACACAACAAATCCATTATCCATTCTTCCTTCACTAACCCTACCACCATATGGCCATCTACTTCTACAAAACCTTAATTGCATAACCCTAAAACAAATCTTTTTTCACCCCCTAAATCTTTTTTTTTTCTTTCTTTCATTTGTTGTCTTTTTTATTTTTTCTTTAAATTCTTGTCTTAAATGTTTCAGCCATGGACATAGCCCCAACAACAACCTCCAACAATAACATCAACACGACTATTACTAATCATAATAATAATACCCCAACTGCAAAATCACCTGACCAAGAAACGGAAACACCTGTAAGGATCCAACAAGCAAAGCCTCTATCATTCACCAACGGCGTGCTCAAGCGCCACCACCCACTCCACCACCACCACCTCACCTCTCCACCTGTGGTCATAACCTACAAAGAATGCCTCAAGAACCACGCCGCCTCCTTAGGTGTTCTTGCTCTAGACGGCTGTGGAGAATTCATGCCTTCTCCTACCGCCACCCACACCGACCCCGCCTCCATCAAATGCGCTGCCTGCGGTTGCCACCGCAATTTCCACCGTCGAGAGCCCGAAGATTCCCCTCCTCACCACCATTCCACCACCACCATTGAGTACCAGCCCCACCACCGCCACCACCCTCCTCCACCAACACCAACTGCAGCTGTAGTACCACAACCTTACCGTAGTCCGAATTCAGCCTCACCTCCGCCGATCTCTTCCTCGTACCCATCTGCTCCCCACATGCTGTTAGCACTCTCCGGCGGAGTAAACGGCAATTCGCCTATAAACATGGCACCTGGCTGCAGCGGTGGGTCGTCGGCGAGGAAAAGATTCAGGACGAAGTTTAGCCAGAGCCAGAAAGAAAGAATGTACCAGTTCGCGGAACGAGTGGGGTGGAAGATGCAGAAAAGGGACGAAGAATTGGTTCTAGAATTCTGTAATGAAGTTGGAGTAAACAAAGGAGCTTTAAAAGTATGGATGCATAATAATAAGAACACCTTCGCCAAGCGAGATGGTAATGGTAGATGCAGTGAAAATACCAACAATAATAACAGTGGTGAGCATGTTCATCATCATCACGAGCAATTTGAGAGTGATAATGCTGCTCATGTTGGTACTAATGGGTCGTCTTCGTCTTCTTGATCTTTTGATGCTGACGAGGAGGATGATAATAAAATGATATTAGCTAGATAGAGAGTAAGCATGGTAATTGTTGTTTCTTTCTTTCTTCCTTCTAATTTCTCTCTCAATCTCAGTTCTTTCTTTTCTTCTGATTTTTGTTTTTCTTCTTTTTTTCTTTTTAGCCTAATTAATGATGATGATGATCTTCACTTTGTTTTGGGCTAACCTTGAAGAGATTTGATCCAAAAGGGGAAATCAGAATTTTTATTTTTATTTTATCTTTTTCTTTGTTTGTTGAGTTCTTCTTGATTTATTAGTCATTTTCTAGTTATATAATCAAACTCCAATTAAGGTTTGAATTTGCGATGGATGGAACTAAATGCTTGTTTTGAGTACTTCATAATGATATTAGTTTGTTCTGTTGGTTTTCCCTCCCCTCAGAAAATAGAGTTCGCAAGATTTTATAGGTTATTGATTATTATTATTTTTTTAAAAAAATCACAATGGAGGATTTAAAAGACCCGAAACAGATACACAAATCAGCAAATTTATATTAAAACTTTGCTCATTGAATTAATAAATTATACTCAATTATAAGTTTTAATATAGAATCTGTGTTATTTAGTAGTATTAGTAAAAGATTTCTGGGGATCGATGATAAAACTTCACTCATCATCGAATTTGTAATTTTAATAATATAGGTTATTAATAATTTTGCTGAACAAATATAGTGCTGTTATTTCAATTTCTGCATCTATTGTCTCTCCAGATAGAGCTGTTAGGCCATAGAGATATGGGGAGAGAGACACAGAGATTCCTCTTATCTTCTGTCTGTAAGAAAGAAGCAAAAAGTGGTGTCACAATAAGATTAGGGCGGTTACATATTATTCTAACATATCTCCATTAGCTTTATACTATAGTATAGTTTTTAAGGTTTTGCAAGCTTAGAGGTTGATTTTATTAATTATAAATGCATCATTTCAAAACCTTTTCAATGATCACCCAATTGCTAATTTTTAATCAGATTCTGGAATGTGGGTTTTTATTAAATTCTTCATTTGGAAGAACTGTACTACTAGCTTGCGGTTCTGATTAGGCCACTGTGTCAATAAAGAATCATTCTTACGCTTTATTTGTATTATTATATTCTTCTTGTATACTAAGGTGCATAAAAGCTTTGTTGCTGCACTAGCTTTTTGGTGTTTTCTATTACTTTAGATAATCATATTTAGTGCCCTTGTTTTAGAGATAAAGTCCTCCTAATATTTAGGTTAATCTGATCATTATTTTAAAGGGTAATCAAAAGTATGGCTAATATAATCTCTATGCCTTCATTCAATATTTTATTTCTCAGTTTCCCTTCAAGGGAAGCAGAAATCATGATTAGTTTTACTAAATGGAAGATGATGACGAAAGTGGGTACTTAAAGTAATCCTCTATAAATGGGTTGTTTTCGTTGTGGTCATTGATGAAGTCAGTAATCTTGTTTTATGGGGGCACGTTTTGTGGTGGCTGATCTGAATAAGTAAGGACCCAACCGCCCATGTGAGGGTAGGTGACGACTATGAGTCTATCCTTTTAAGCTAAGACCAGCAACGTATAGGTGTGATTACAATTTTGAATGCAAACTAGATTAAACAAATAGTATTGGAACGTATCCAAAATATTATTTCCTTGGTGAGGGACGTTTAGATTTCTTGCCCATAACTAAGTTATGGGTATTCAATTCATTAAGCAGTGCTGTTTTTATTATGAGATTTTGATGTTACATGCAGTATTTGATTCTTCAAAATAAATAAGGGGATCATTGATTGTAGGGTTGTTTCTATAGAACATGGGGAATTCTTGAGAGGGATTGTTAACATTCGAATTCGTAATTGATTTTATTTCGAAATAAATACTCAATCAACTCATGAGCTCAGTTGTTGTAAGCATGATAAGTTGTAAGTAATGGCTTAAGATTAATCATCAAAGTTAGTTTTGATTGATTTAATTAATTGCTTCGAAGAGAAAACTTTTTTTTTTTTTTGTTTTTGAGAGAAACTCAAGTGCAAAATATTTTGAAGGTGATTTGAGTAAGTAATTCCTATGGTGGATTATCATAATTACTCAAAATGAAGATTTTAAAATTCCACATTACAAGTGAAATTTTAATCTTATTAAGAAAACATCTGTCACTTTAAAAATTTATCATATATATCAAATAATTGAAAATTTACACATGTAAGGATTTTAAAATTTACAAAATTCATAATATTGAATCCAAAGATTTAAAACGCTCCATCCAAACATGGTGTAATGTAAAATAGGGATGAAATTGAAATACCCTATTAACAGCTGCGATGTCATGTACTCAATAGCAGCCGTTAATGTTAACTTTTGCTAGAATTCTTCATGCTTGTCTACCTAATTAATTAATTAATAAGGCTTGGTGCAGTGTATCAAGTTAATAATGATGTGTAGATTAATGGCTTAATGAAGCAGCTAGCCTAGTTACGAATGATTGATAGGCAAAAATTTGGGTCCCTACAATGCCTCCATCTACAAAGCACACTAATGGCTTAATCCGACATTGAAGTTTCAACTTAAGGGGCTAATAAAATTCGGGGTCTAAAGCTTGGCATATATCACAGTAGAGTAGCATATGGACCAACTTGTGCTTGTGCACCATGTTATTCTCTTCTGCGTGCACGTGCAACAACAGGGTACTTCAGAAAAGCACTGCCCTGCAAGTAAATAAAAATGTGTCTTATAAGGTTGTGAAAAATGCCTTTTTTTTTTAAAAGAAAAAAAAATCTATAATCGGATGGGATATATAAACTCAAATGGTAAAATAGGATAAAATTATAATAAGTTTCACAAATTATAAACATATTGCGAGCAAATATTAGAGCCGCGGAAGGAAGATGTGACCAAAACAGCCTTCAAGTGTTCAGAATCGATTGAGTAAGTCGTCATGTCTTTTAATTTGAAGAACGTTAGGCCACTTACCAGAGGATAATGAAATTGAACGAGAATATATATGTAATAATTTATATTAATGTTCATTGCACACATAAAATTGTTTAATTTATATTTATGGATGTTTTATTCTTGGTGGCTTGAAACCTATGTGATTTACGAAAATTAGGCATGAGCAAACAATTGGAAGAATCAACATCTTAAAATTATTGCTTATCTCTAAGTATAAGTAACATTCACATCATGGGAGCATTTCTATCTTTATTATTTGGCATCTAAATACTATACTAAATGTATTTCAAATATTTGGACTGCGATGAGAGCAGCTGTAATAATGCTTAAGCTAAAAGTAGAAACTGTTATGGTAGAAGGCTAAAGCTTACAATTTAATCACTAAAGAAAGGATAGGTAGGCCTTCCTTATTAGTTGGAGTTTTCTTTAAAAGCACCTTTGTGGTAATCAATAGGCTTGATTATAGACTAAAAACTAGACTCCTTTATATAGTTTCATTATATTAATAGCGCCTATTTATAATTTTTATTTTATTTTATTTAGACTTGCGAATGATATTAAATTTGATTACTTATATTTTTCATTTTATAGAATTCATAATTACAAAATAACACTTAAAATTATATTTCTATTATATAACTAATTAAAAAACATAAATATGACTTAAAGTATTAAAATATATAAAACAAATATTATAATTTTAATATTTTATAAAAAATTTAATTATAATTTAATATTATTAAGAAAAATTTAGGTTTAATAAAAAGTCATTTAAGCTCATAAACTACATACAAATATAATAGTGCTCAACTTTTAATTAACATATACATCAAATCCAAATTTAAATTTTAAACTCGTTTAATAAATAATTTAAATTTGATTCAGCCTTAAAAATATCTATGCTAAAGAGTCAATAATCCAAGGCCTAATGAACACAACCCACATAATAATTTAATTAATGGGCAACCTTTTGCATGAAAGTTGAGATTGTTATGGCAAAAGTATTAGAATGGGATATTGGCACTCCTCAAAATTATTTTACCACTTATCTTTTACTATTTCATTTTTTAATTTTAAAAATTATAATAAAATTAATAAAAGGAGTGTTAAAAATTTTTGAAGAGTGTCAATATCATCGTAAACAAATATTAATTTATCATCATATTTTAACTCAAATAAAATAATGTGTTCTTTTTTTATGATTTAGTGAAAAATATTAAAAAAATCATAAATATATTGCGCTTAATACAGGTAAATTTGTTTAAATCGATCAAGAAGGAAATAGAATAGATAAAATTCAAAAATCTCTTATTACATAAAAAAAATATTAATCTAAGTAATCATTTTTCTTGTTTAATCTGCTTCAATCAAATTAATTGAAAAGATAAATTTAACACTATAATAAAAAAACGACCACATAGTGAAAAACAATGAATAATACAGATAATGTATCCATCTTGTGCTTTTGTCTAAAGGTATCAACTTGCTCTATTTTCGCTTCTTTTCCACATGTCTTTTAGCAAATTCAAATTGTTGCTAGCTTGCTCCTCTGGAATCACACATGGGTTTTGCTCTATATAATTATGCTGCTCTGGCTAGCTAATTAGAGCACATCCCCACTTCAAGGTCATTTCAGAGTCTATTGGATAGGGTTGCCCTCATCTGGAAACGTACAATTCAACTAATTACTTCCAAGTAAGCCTTCTTGATAATGTTTTTTGCGTTATTAAGCATACAGAGAATTATAAAGGTGAAAATTATAGCAATTTATGGATTTTGATAAATCAATATAATAAATATATCTGAATACACATGATCGATGTGGATTCACCTTTACGATGGATTTGTCAAATACTAACATTTCAAAAGAAAAACAATGAAATGTTAAATCCTTAATATCTTTATTTTATGAATTTTACAGCTTTTATTAAAGGAATTTTTTTAAGCTTTAAAATTTATGAATTTAATAAAATTGTACTTATTTGAATGTCAAATTTATAGGTCTAAAAATGCTTTTTTGTAATAAAAATTAATTATAAAATTCATATTTATTAATATGAGTGATTTCGTAATATCTTACTTAGTATCTATTTGATTTAGTAGTCACTTATTGATGTTGAGTAATTAAATATTTAAGTACTGTAAAAGAATATTTGGTAAATATGAAAGTTCAATTTTTCAATTTAAAAATGAACATCCAACGTTTTGAAAATAGAACTAAATATTAAAAGTTAGTTATAACATTTGAAATATAGAAGTTATAATTTATTGTTTTTACTAATATTAACCTTATATGTATTATTATTTTTCATTATGCAAATTTACATTTTATATAAAAGTAATTCAACTATAAAATAATTATCTTTTTTTTCTCATTTTATAATCTAATCATATATTTAGTTGCTAAATTACTAAATATTTTAGATTTATTAATCATTTACAATTGATTGTTAATCACTAATAGTTAATCAATAATAACTAATTGACACTTATTGCTAAAGTTACGATGATTTTTGCCACCTCCATTCCATCTTTTTAAGATCTGAGGCAAGCAAAATGGGGAAAAAAAATTTTAGGGGTAGGGTTCCGTGAATGGTATTCACAATTTATTTTTCATAATTTTATAAATGATTAAAAAATTATTAATCATTAATCGTTAAATCAATAATATGACCCTCATTCCTAAAGTCAAGATGATTTTTGCCACTACCATTCCATCTTTTTAAGAATTGAGGCAGGCAAGATGGAGGAAAAAATTTTAAAGCCCGGATTAGACGAGTGTTGTGTATTCACAATTTTTTTTTCATAATCTTATAATTTATTAAAAAAATTATTGATCACTAATCGTTAATTAATAATAGCTAGTTAACCCTCATTGCCAAAGTCAAGATGATTTTTGCCACCTCCATTCCATCTTTTTAAGAATTAAGACAGACAAGGTAGGGCAAAAATTTTAGAGGCAAGATTCCACAAGTGTTGGGTATTCACAAATTATTTTTCATACTCCTACAAATTACTAACAAAAATTGTATTTTAGTACATATTATCATTAAATATGTAAATATTTATATCAAATTTTGATGTATGTATATATTCATATTTGACAAACAGTTAATAAATATGATGTATGAATAATATGTTTTCAAGATAAAAACGAATAAATTTGTCAAAAAGTTAAAATTATAACACAAAGATATATATTTATTTAATTCAAGTCTAAGGTTGAGAAGCAAGATAAGATGCAATGGATAGAACCAATCATTTTCACACGCCTGGGTTCTTTTTGATTTGACAAAATTAGATTATAATTTATTTTGATCAATAAAATTTGTTTAGTAAACTAAATTATTTGAAAAAAAAAAATAGATTATAATATTTTTTAAAAAAAGCTAGTGGTCAACTAAAAATTTACTAGATTATGAATTTTTTCTATTTTATTATCGTTTTATGTCATTTTATATTTTTCAGCTATTTTTATCAAACACTTTTACATCAATCACTATCAAATTTTCAGCTACTTAATTATTAGATAGTAGTTAGATTATCAGTTAATAATTAGATTATCAGTTAGTTTTTCCAAATATAATCTTAAAAATTGATTGGAGAGAGGATTACTCATTGATTTCAAATGTAATATGGATTATCTAATATGGGAAGAGTGAAATTTTCATTTCTAAAAGACATAATGATAAAATATTTAATTTTGGAGATAGTTAATGATGATTTTTGTGAAAGTCATGCATTTTAACTATATTTTTTCTTCACCAAATAGTTAAAATTCCCCCAATTTAAACATTATCCAAAATTTGAACCATTTAAGTGTTTTTGGATTCAAAACTGATGGATAATAATAATGAATGAACTTTGTGCAATTAACCCATATGGAAGAAAAGGATATGCAAATGGAAGATGCTCATTCTAATTAGAAACCCACTTGAAAATTATGACAAGAAAAGGGAGGGGGAAAAACCCTTTAAATCCTTACCCGTGCTTGAAGACCTTCTTCAAGAAAAGGAAAGGAGCATGTAAACAGAAGTTGAGTGAAACACGTGTTTGTTGTATTAAGGCGTCAATTGCAGGACCACCCAAAATAATTTGCAGAATAAAGATTAGAGCACTTTATAATGTGGTCCAAACAATTACAACCCATATGCTCTTTTAATCTTCTTTAATTTTCTTGTGGGTTTTTCTGCATTAGGCTTCTATCTACTAGACTCATTTGGGTGAATATTAATCTAATCATCTGCTTTTATACCCCATTTTATTTCCCAAAATCATGTCATTACTATAAAGGGAATTGAAATTTGTTCAACTGTTTCTTGTCATTTAGTAGAAGCTCATATTCTTTTCATTACTGATATTATTTAATGATTTACATCTTAGCGTTTATTTTAGATTGTGAGAGAATTTTTGTTAAAAAATAAACTTTAAAATTTTACAAAGTGATGAGAAATTCTCAATTTTCTTTTGATATTTCAAAATGAATTACATCAAACAAAATGCTAAATTCGAATTTAAAATTTTCTCAATAGAGACCTAAAATATTAGAATAAAACTTCCCCCTTAAGGATTTTTGTGACATGAAAATCCAAAATTTGGATGCATTGGCAAGTGTGTAGTTGATGAACGTCAAGGATATGAAATGCAAGGTGCAGGATTCCGTAGTGTTGTTGAATGGAGCTGGCTATGGACTGGATGGCACATGGATAAACATACAGTGTAGGGCCAAACCCAACAGGTATGGAAACTCTGGGTAAACCAAAAATTTGGACCTTTTTTTATGAAAAAATTTAAAATAAATTATATTATATTTTTTTTTCTACATTGAACTCTTTAAATTAACTAAAAGGAAAAATATAAGTTTTTTTAAAATAATTTCACTTTAATTTTTTTAAAAAAATTTGGGGCCCTAGCCCTGATCCTAGGGCCGGAACTGGGAAAGAGCCCAATTTGTCTGACCAAAATTGGAAACCAAATGGTACCAATCACATGCAGGCAACTTATGGAGATGATTGAGACTTTGGAACTGTACAATTGAGACATGAGCTTCAAGCAACGGACTTGCAAAGAAGAATCCAGCAGATCCAAGTCGTTCTTGGAAGGGTTAGGCTCTAAGTAATTTTAAGAAGACATTTTAACTAAAAGGATGTTGTCTAGGATAGGATAATGATTTCACTTCTTTATTAGGACTAATTAACACTCACTTTGAGATAATAAACCAATTCCCACTTTGTGGTTGCATGGGTCATCTCTAAGGTATCTTGATGTTACAACCGTTAGTGCATAATTTATACATGTTTGCAGAACTATGCAACTGTCTGGCTAAAAATGTAGTATATGTTCCAAAAATTCAATAACATTATCGCGGGGAGTAGTCCTATTGTGGACTAGATATACCTATGCGTTAATTGGGAACTAAACCTCATTTATGGACTTGTTTCTTTAAGCACATGTGTTGCTTGAGGCTATGCTAGACTCGTGCAAAGCTTGGATGGTGTTGGTAATGTGGCTGGATTCATAAGAATCAGTCAAATTGTGTCCATGGCCTGGAATTTGGATGCATAGTCTACAAGCCTCACATAAACCTGCGAGCCCAATTCAGGAAGAGACCGGATCATATGTGTTTGGAACGAGTTATCAATGATCTTCTAGTTTTCAGAGGGTCATTATCGTTTGCAGCTTTTAATCCCTAGTTCAGATTAGCAACTTCAGGAGTGATGGTGCTA
This sequence comes from Omphalea diandra, assembly GCA_949677035.1. Classification (NCBI taxonomy): domain Eukaryota; kingdom Viridiplantae; phylum Streptophyta; class Magnoliopsida; order Malpighiales; family Euphorbiaceae; genus Omphalea; species Omphalea diandra. The sequence continues at coordinate 11,738 of CATIWR010239759.1, read as the reverse complement.
ACCGAATCAGTTTTATTCTTTGTGCGTATGCTAAAGATCCCAACATAATCTTTTTTTTTTCCATGGTAAAATTTAATTTGAAAGTAACACTACTCTCACTAAAATTAGCTAACCCATTTTTATGTAAGATCTAACTTGGCACCTTGAGCTTTAGTCATGTAACTAACTATAAATCCAGCTCGATTTGAGATGAATTCTCAGCTTATAGGCCAACATTGACTCACTCATATGTGGCTCATCAGCCTGTCTTTCACCCTATTCAAAAAAGCATAATGTTTAACTTTCATCAGGAAAGAGTAATAGAATAGAAGGAATTATAGTATTATTCGATATAAAAACAGTCCATTCAAATTATTATTTAAAAGGTCAAAACCAAGTATTTTATTAATTCTATTTTCACATACTTGTACGCATACTTCTTCTTTCAAACAAGTTTACTAACTTAAGTATCAGAGTAGACTTCTAGCAACAAATCGGTTTCTTCTTTTACTATTCTGTCTTGTGGAAATCGAGCTACAGTAACTATGAATTCTTCTCTCGTTGTTGTTTGTCCTTCAAAAATTGAACTATAACCATCCAGACTAACTGTCTTTAGCCTAAAACAATTCTAACCGAACTATTACCTCGGTAATTGAATAACATAAAAAAGGAATGATTGTAATTTGAATTTTGATATTTTGTATCACACAATCGCATATATTTTGCTAGAGATAATATATGCATAATAATCATCAATTTTTTTTTAAATAAATCTAATATAAACAATTCAAAATATATTTGTGCAAGCAAAATAATCCATTAGAATACTATAAATCATAAATAGTATAAAATTTAATATTATAAAGTTGAATTTAAGACTTCTTATTTCTCATAATTTTAAATTTAGATCTTTTACAAGTAGATCAAGACTTTATTAACGATAATTGTTACGAGTTAATATTGGTCAAAGAATTCTAGCACTACCATAGAAATTGCACCATTAATTTCTACTAATACCGCAAATTATATGAAATTACCATGGTCCTTGTTGGGTACATTTTAATGAAAGTAACTTCTAAACAAATTGTATTTTTTAAAAATTATTTTATGAGAAATTAAACTTTATAGTTTTTTATTCACATTTTTTTTCTTAAGCAGCGCAATATAACCATGTTTAATTCACTAATTAATTTTTAAAAAATATGATAAAATATTATTTTATCTGTAAGCTATTAATACAAATAGTTTTATCTCATGAAATAAATTTATTGAAAAAAAATAATTATAGAATAATTTATGAAATATTTTTCAACTTTTCTAAAAAAGTTGCACTTAATAACCTTTTTCTTAGTAAATTACTTTCTCTACATAAAGAAAGTTGAGTAGTCAAAAGGAAGTATATGGGCTTTGTTACTATCACATGTAGTTGGAAAATTCTACTTACAACTCTCTATCTTCTTTTTATACTCTCTTTCTTTTTACAACTTCTTTATTCAAAATCTTTTCCACAACCCTCCTCTTTTCCTTTCCTACCATTTTAATTTTTACAATCTTTTTTTTCCCATTTTAAATTGCACAACCCATTTTCAATTTATAATTCTCATAGTTCACTTTCACCATAATTTTCAAATATTTTCTATTAAAACAAATCATTAATTCGAGACAAATACATTAAAATAATATCCATGATTAAAAAATCATATATTTTATAAAAATATTAAAATATCATTAATTAAATATTATATTTCATCAAAATTAATTATTTTTGACATGATAATATTTACATCATTAAGACAAAATACATGAGACTTCTCATTTTTAAACACAATCATATTGATTTTTATGCCAATTACAATCAATAAAAGTATTGGTGCGTTTTGATCCATTAATATCTCAAATAAAAATAATTTTTTAGTTAATTTATAGAGCATGATAAGTTTTAATAAGAAAAAATTTATAGCGTGATAAGTTTTAATAATATAAAGAATTGTACTCAATTTTAGTTAATTTATAAAGTGTGATAAATTTTAATAATATAAAAGAGTTGTACATAAGTAACAAAGATGAAAAAAGTTATTTATTTAGAATATATAAATAATATAATTTATTAAATTTTAAAGTGGATGTAAAAAGAAAACAAAAGGGTATAAATAGAATTTCCTATGTAGTTTCCTATAAAGAATATTTTTCACTTTTCACATGGCTTATAGCCCAAAACGTCTTCTACTATATTTTTTAGGCCCAAGATGACTAGCATACAAGGGAAATAAAATGGCCCAAAAAAAGAAAATAATAATAAATTATCATTTTGCTTTATTATTATTTATTAAAAATCTCTAACAATTAAGAATAAATTTATAAATATAATAAATTTTATATTTTAAACATATTTACTCGAGAAGACAATTATGCTCTTGACAATAGACTCAATAAAACATAAACTTCCGCGTAAAAGTTTGAAAAATCCTAAAGTCGGTGTAGTTTTAAATATAAAAATCAATTACTTAATTTTTATTGATTCTTAATGCAATGATTTGTATTTTCTTCCTCCAGGAAAGAAACTTGAAAGGATCCGCATTCTCCTAAAAAATAAAATTATGGATGATTCAATCCAACTCGACTTAATCTAAAACTCAAAAATGATCTAAATTGCTTTGTATATCTTAATTTTATGACCCATTCCACTTCTAACCTGAACTAAACTAATTCAAACTTACCTATAAAAAATGTGATCCGAAAATGACTCACACAATCTGATGTTTTCATATAAATAATTAAATTTTTTTTAAAATTTTTCACTATTATATCCAACCTTTCAAAGTAGTTAGCTCACTCAAAATTGATCAAATTTATGTCGATTATATTCATAATCAAAATTAAGGTAAGAGTTTTATACATTTGTCTGAAATTGTTATCATTTTTATTTTTTAAAAAGTAATACTTTAATTAATAATAAATGTTAGATAATTTTTTAAAAATAAAATAACTTATTGTTTAAAAATTCATTTAATTTTGAATTTCACAAGTACTTCTATGGCATGCATAATATTTATATAATAGTAATTTTTAGCAAATGATATAAGGTTTTCATCTTAATTTTGGTTACAGATAAAATTAATACAAAGTTTGTCAATTTTGAATATAATTAATTCTTTAAAAAATATTTTGAGTAAAAGATGGAAAATCAAAAATATTTAATTTTTGATTAACGCTTAATCTTTTCACTTTTCTTTATCTGATTAGGTTGTATGATATGTAGATCTTGCACATTAATTATTATTTATTTAAATATGATCACAAATAAATACTTCCTCCATTTCATGTTAATTGAGGTTTTTTGGTTTTACATAGGAATTAAGAAACTGCTTCCTTTATTTCTAAATCAATATGGATTTAGAATTGTACACTTAGATTAAAAAATAATTAATTAGAAATAATTTTAATTAATATATACTAATACACCCTTAATTGCCTTAAACTAAAACTCTATCATTAACACTAAAAGAAAACAATTAATTAAAAGAGAGAGAAAAGTTGATGATGAGGGTAAATTTTTAAAAAAATCAATAAGTATTACATTGAAATTTTAAAAAGACAATTATACTGAAATAAAATCCTTTTTCTAAAAGGACAGTTATTTAGAAATGAAAGGAGTATTAATTAGGCTATATTCTAGGAGTAAAATGGCTAAATCATCCTTTATATACTCAAATTAAATATATTAATTATCTCTTAATAAAGATAGGGATAGAATTGAAAAAAATAATTAAAATCTTATTGGTATATTCTAAAATGACAAATAAATTAGAACAAAAAATCTTTTAAAAAACAAAAATTAATATGAAATGGAGGAAATAACACATATTCGATACTAAAAGCTTTATAAAGGAAGGAAATATATCTTTTGGGACATTAACTAACTTATATTCCAAACTTATTTTCACTTTGAACGGAAAGCAAACTTTTAAACTTTGATTCTGTAGCTTTGTGCCTTGGTGAAAACTTATACATAGGATCATGTAAGCCTGATCCTAAAATGTACATAGTTGAATCATTTTGAAATGAAGACGATACAAATTGTATATGGATGAAATGAGCGAAAATATGCAAGAAAAGGAAATAAAGTATCTGCACGACCTTGTCATGTTTTGAAACACGTTCCAAATCCAAGATATTATTAATGACCTTATGCAATTTATATGTACGCCTGACCAAATCCAAAATTCCTTAGGATACTGCCATCATTCCTACCCCAACATCGTTCAAGAACTTGCCATTTTTTTATTTTTGAAACTGACATCTACCCAATTCAAATACAACGTATACCGAAATATTTGTTCCCTCCATGCTCATGATCGTGGCTACCTAACTTGAATACTTATGCTTACACGTCTCACATGGAAAATATCTAACCATTGTAAAGGAGTTCATTTTTTCTCAAAGAGAGGAACAAGAAAATCAAGCAACATATTTCAATCATAAATAGATATTTGCAAATGAATTGGTTTTGACGGATATTTTTAGATTATTTTGTGAATGCGATTTAGACTTACAATCTTATGGTTCTGAAAATAAAGAAAATTAAAAGATTAGACAATTTTCGATTCCAGGTATATCGCTAATGAAAATTTTTAATTGGGTCGTTAATAACAATAATGTTGTCATAAATACGTTGTATAGATGGTGGTAATCGTACAGCTAGCTAGCTAGCAATTGAGTTGCTGTTTGGACTTCCCTTATGTGTTCTTTATTCCTTTGTATTTTCAACTAATTAATGAATTCTATTGACAAAGAAAAGGAGATTGAATTATTATAGGTTTGTATTAGCTTTAATTGTCTTTTGAGTACATTGCTAAGTAGAATTTCCATCATAACAACCAACATGATTAGATATGTGGGCCTGTAACCTTAAATACAAAGTGATCTTACAGATATGACTACCGCATTTGGAAAATATTCCATAGATTTTTCCTCTGAGCTTCAAAAGATTATATTGCAAAATTGTTTATGAACTTACATCAAGAGCCAAATATTAATGGCTTATGTGGATCAGGTTTATTTTGGCTTCAAGTAAAATTTAAACCTATTTCTAACCTCCATATCCCTTGGTTGTCTCTAATTATTCAAGCTTTGAATTCTTCTCTTTTTTTTTTTTTTTTTTTTTGAGGGAAATTAATTCTTAGTTGGTTTTTAGAGCTTTATAACTTAGACGGTTAAACCACAGAATTTCATATAGATTTGGTTACATACGGTAATTAAAGCATAAAGTGAAACAAATGTTATAACAGCCCTCAGTAACATAAACATAAAATTACAGAAAAAAAAAAAAAAAAGAAATATTACAGCCATCCTTCCATCCATACTAATTTCATAAAAATTAAATCACACATCACAAAACCATTATCTTTTATCATCAAATCCTCACCTCTCATTTATAGAGAGATCTTTCTTGCTAGCTACTCAGCAAAATCATAATCCAAAAAATAATCTATGGAAGCCCGGTTACAAAGCTTAATTATTCATTCCAATATGTGAATTAAGCTGAATTTATCTAATTCAACTAAATATCACCAATTTTCTATGGTGTTCTTCATTCATATATAAATAACACACCACACTCTTCAATTATTTTCTTGCATTTCTTCGTTCTTCGGCTAGTTTTACACAAATACAATAAAGGATATGCTTAATTAGTCATGTCGATCAACCCTAGAAACTATGACAATGACAATAAGAACAACAGCAGCAGCAGCAACAACAACAACAATCTCAAATCCAAACAAGAAAATTAGAAGTCCAAAACACAAGTACGCAAGAACCTTCACACTTAAATATATATCTATATAGAAAGAGTAAGAGATGAAGAAATGGAAACCCTCAAGTCTCATGTGAAGAAGGCGAAGAAGAGCAATCGCAGACTACCTCAGTCTCAAATTCCCTTCTATGGAAGTTCCTGTGGCAGCCACAAGCAGCACAAGTGAGTGCAGCAGTTGAGCCTTCCTCGCCACTACTAGCCATGAACTCTCTGCACCCATCAACAGCATAACCTCCAACATTAGCCGCATGATTCTTTTGGCACTCTCCATATCTAACACTCCTAATGGTGAAAGATGATGTAGTAGTTGATGAACTTTTTGTTGGTTCTTCTCTTCTCACCACAACTTGCCTCTTCCTCATTTTTCTAGTGCCTGTGCTTCTCTTTGCCCTCTACTCTCTTTGTGGATTATCGCTTCTTGAAAAGCTAGATAGGAAGTAATTCTTGAATATTTACCAAAATCTTGAAAATGGAGGAGAAAAGGGAGAAAAAAGGGGTAAGCAAAGATCTCCGCTTTTAGGTGCTTATTGCAATAGGAAGCCCTAACCCTAGAGGGTATATTTATAGCATGTAAACATATCTTCCATACGGACTAATTTAATTAACTAGCAGTCTGATTTATACTGTTTAAATATAGCCTTACTGTTACCTTTTTAATATTATATATATAGAAGTACTTAATTATGGTCATAGTCATAAATATGGTTTTTGTACCAAGTAATTAAACCCTAGCTACTCAGTTGTGAAGTGATCAACTAACTGCCTTAACAAACCCATTAATATAATTAAGAAACCATTCTTTTTCTGTTGCAAATAATGTGAAATGGAACCCAAAATGATGAGAAAGCTTTACTTTTCACCTGTCAGTGTGATTGGTTTAAAATAGAATAACCAGCTAAGCTCTTTTTAAACTTATGGCTAATATGTGTAACTGTATACTCACTTTTCATCTAAAGAAACAGTAAATATTGCTTTAAAATTAGAATGAACAGATTAGACCAGTTTCCTTTAGACCTAATTTTTATACTATAGCCACTACAAACGGCTGCTGATGCTAAAAGGTTGTTTTTGTGGGGTGCATTGATACAATGCCAACAACAATTGTCTATCTTCACCTAATTACATGACTTGGTTTTTATTCAGATTGCCAAACGTGTACGAAAATCGCAGAATATGTATATAGACTATTGTATTTTACAATATGTGTTAATCTCGCAACCTGGGTAAAACACAGGGATGGCAACGGAGTGAGATTTTATACCTCTTATGGAGATCCATTCCGTGGAGACCCTGAAAATGGATTCTCATGAAGATTTGAAAAAAATTTAAGTATACATTTTAAAATTTTTACATATTATTAAATATTACATGTATAATTATTTATTTTATGTGTGTAATTATATTTTGCGTATATATTAATTTCTAGTATAAAGTATTTTTATTTTATAATTTTATACAGTTATTTTTAAAAAATAAAAAATATACTAAAAAATTATCTTGTTGGGCTAAAAATTTTCATATAGGCAAAAAATTTCCTCAATCAAAAGGACAAGGAAAGGCGAGAGAGGAGAGGAGTATTCTCCACCCTATCCTATTGTCATTCCTAATTAAACATGGTACAAATGAGTTGTATATTAATGATTAAAACTTACTATGCATCCTAATGTTCTATGGCTTTCAATTCAATATGATATTAAGACGAGCTAGTGCACTTCTTCATGAATTTATGCGTTCTAATTTCTAGTATTTTGAAAACTAAACTGGCATTTAATCACTTTAATGATGGATTCCGATTCAATTGGTCAATCAATTCCATTTGAATAATTTATTATTTTTTAAAAATTAAGAAAACATATAAATAATATTTAAAAGTAAAAAAAATTATGATAATAAAAAATAAAAAAATAATTTTAACATTTAAACTTTAAATAAAAGAGTAAAATTTTAAAAATTTTAATTTTTTTTACAAAAGATGAAATTTTAATTTGTATTGAGTTGATTCAATCAATACGTTTTAACTAGTTTTTTTAATAATTTAATTTTTATCATAACTGAATCCAAATACTGTCAAAGTTGACCTAGACCAAGCAGCCTAATAATCTTGGTAAGCTCACCTAATTTCCCATCTTTGGTAAAATAAACTGTCTAACAACTTCCATCTTCATTAGTATTGCTTGCACTTGTACATGAATTTCTTCTCTTATGGACTTTGTAACACCAAAAGGTTTTTGTTGAATTAATGGTTATTAAATGAGTTTAACATTTTTGTTTATATAATTAATGAGATATGTGAGAATATGTTAAAAATAGGATTTGATATCATAACCATTCGACAGATGAGAGAAATAAAAGTGTCCCTCCTACTAAGGCTTGTGCCTTCTATGTATATTGTAAGTGATATTTCAACCTACTATGGAAAGGTCAATTGTCTGTGTATACAAGTTTAGCCAATTGCTTCTGATTATGGGTCAGCACTCTTGCGTCCGTTTGGGATTTGATATTCGCTTGGTTCCGGTGATGGGCTCTGCTGGGTTAAGTTTATTCAGTTCGGAAGTCATGATTAGATTGCTTGATTCGAATGTTATCAAATATATATATATATACAGATTTTCTTATTATGAAGTAAGCATGTTAAACTTTCCAATTTCCATTGCCATGAATGAACGAGCGACACATAGATTGGCACATCTTCAGGGTTTGACTATTTTTAGTTAAAGTTCTAAGTCTAAAAGTTGCCCGGTTAGAGATATGAATAACTCTTATGACTTTCACCTCTATAAACTTTTTATCTAAAAGCTTTTCCATATAAACTTATTCAATTTTAAGTCTAAATTCAATGTTTATGGGTTTTTTTTTTTCAAATTATGTTGAATGATTATTTTATTATAAATTTAAGTTTGTTATGCGAGTTTGAAATTCACTCGAAACGGAGTACAATAACACAAAAATAAAAAGAAAATACGATAAATAGTTTTGAATTATCGTCGATTGAATATCTTCTATGTGATTTTTTTTTTTGAAATTCTGCTTTTCCCTTGGTTTAATTCAATTGTTGAAGGTACATGAGCAAAAGGGGAGGAAGGGGGAGAATTTTCAACTTAGTCAGGAAATTTGAAAAGGATAAATTTCAAATCTCAATAGAGAGTTTGCATTTTGTACCACAATTTCGAAACTCAAAATTTTAGTTGGAGGTTCTAATTAAATTATTCCATAAACATATTAGTTATGGCATAATCATCATAATAGCTTGAATGGTAGCTAGGATTTTTTTTTTCAATCTACCATCTCGATCCAATTTGATTTTTTTTTTAACATAAATGAGATCTTTTTGATTTATAATTAGTCATAGATATTTTTTTAAGAAAAATTCTATAAACTCTCAAAAGATAACAAAGTAATAATCTTGAACAAAATTCTTAATAATAAGAAACAAAACAAGTAGAACAAATAAAATGAGTAAATATATTCCTTTTATTGAAAAAACTAAATTACAAAACAAAATAAAAAAGACTCACCACTGATCAAAAATTTCGACAGCAGCATCAAAACAAGAAAAATATAATGTTATTGTTAAAAAGAGAGAAAAAGAAAAAGATAATTTTCTTAATGATCCAGTTTGAATTTAGTAATTAAAATTTAGGCAATAATTTTTTACTATACTAATTGAATGTTTGTGCATCTTTAAAAAAATTATTCAAAAATAAAATTAATCTAAATAAATCTCAAATTAGTAAAGATACTCTGAGCATTATAAAATTAACAAGAAAGTATATTATAGCCATATGTAATACAAAAATTTTTCACCTTTAATGTTTTAAGCTCCATTTGTTTTAGAAAAAAAATTTTTTTGATAAAATATTTTTCATTTTTTAATATTTGGTATATTCAAAAAAATTAATTAATATGAAATATTCTCCTGATTAATAAAAAATAAACCATTTTTTAAAAAAATGACTTTTTCAAAAGAAAAATTATTTTTCAAATTTTGATAAATTCACCTAAATGAAAAAAATCATAGAAATATATATATTTACCATTATCGGTCGTTATTAATTATCGACACTTATTATCAGTCATGATCGTCAACAATCAATAGGAACCATAAAAATACTTATTTTTTTATATATTTTTTATTTATATTAAATAATAAATAGTATAAATATAAAGTGTTTATAATGTAAATTTTGTTATAATCTTAGAAATTAAAAGAAAATTAATATTTTTGTAATGTATTCCAAACATCAGAATATATTTTTCAAAAAAATATTTTCTCTTAAAAATATTTTTTATAAATTTTTTATAAATAAGTTGTTTTTTTGTGAAACAAGACTAAATGAATTTTATATACCGCTAAGAAATTAGAAGAACTTATGGATATTGTGATGAAAATCAAAATATTTAAACACCACTCCAATAAATTCCATTTAGCTACGAGAATACGAGAGAAAAGAATTTGAAATCCTAATTGCATCCAATTTGCTAATTCAATTGCTTGATGAGATTTTTAAAAGCAAAAGAAACAATTTGCATTCATTGAATTTGGTTATAATACCATTAATAATATCAATTTGATTTGACACTAAAATCATGGAATCGATTGTACAGTTAAGATATTTGTGAATTTTAAGGATGTAGCTGTCTGTCATGTTGTCTAATACAATCAAGCAAAGTATTTACGGAAGCTCACGTGCTCATATCATATGCTTTATAATTATAACTTCTTCACCAAACTTTGTTTGCAATCTTTTTAGAGATTCATGATAACTTTTTAGAGATTTGAGAGATTCATATTGTCATTTGATCAGATTAACTATAGAAAATACTTAAAATAAAATAATTTATCAAGTTAAAAATCCCCCCATTTGCCAACCCAACTCTTATCCCTATTGATGAGATTTCAATAAAGGAATGGTATGGAAGGTTAGCCATATGCATAGAATATTACTAACTGGGAAATTATTTTATGCTTACGAAATATATAAATAAAAGTGCATTACATATGAAACATCTAAAAATTTATCAAACTAAAATAAATATATAATCAATTCTTTAAGATTAGTTTAGTTAAAAATTTGAAATCAGACTGAAAATTCCAAAGAAAAGTGATTAGAATGCAACTGAGTTGAGTCGAACCCTATCAAACTCGAACTTGATTTTAAAACTCAAAACTTAAGCTCAATTGATCTTTATTTTTCAAATTTAAGCTCGGTTCAGTAAAATACTTGAATTTAACTCAATTAGGCATTTAAAAGTTTTAAAAATATCAAATTCGAACATGAATAAATTTAATTGAGCTTAAAATTTAAATTGATTGAACTCGACTCGATTATTTACAATAATCTATGTAATATAAAGAATAAAATGGTAAAAATATTAAACTTGATTAGTCTCACATTTTTCAAGCTGATGTCAAATATCTCACAAGCTATCTTAATTCATTTATATCTCTTTTTTTTAAAAAAAAATTAAAGACAAAAAATAAAATCACCTAATTCAACTCTAATTTCAATTTTTTTCCCAACCAAACAACCCCTAATAGGTTATTACATACTTTAATCCACTTAGAAATAATGAACATCACAATATATGAATATGAACCTGACCGAATATAGGAAATTAAAGTACAAACTTTGGCCTTTCTTATAACTTCATTTTATATATATATATATGAGTAATGTTTCAATGGTTACTATAAATTTTACCCATCCATAGTTATTGCACTTTCAACTTTTATACTAAAACTCTAACGGTTATTAACACTCTGACTTGCAGCTAATTTTTACACTGAAAATTATAAGTATTTATTATTCAGTTATAAAAACAGTAACTAATTTATGGAGAAGTAACCATTGAAAACAATATATATATATATATATATATATATATATATATATATATATATATATATATATATATATATTTTTTGTGTCAAAAATATAATCTA
>CATIWR010239758.1:0-60072 GCA_949677035.1 Omphalea diandra | reverse complement strand
ATTATAATATTTTATTGTAATATTTAATATTATTATAATATATATATATTATATAATTTTATTTATATTTTAATATTTATTATTATAATATTATATAATTTATTTAAAATTTATATATATATATTTTTTATTATATATATTATTATATATGATTAATATATAATTTATTATATATAATTTATAATTAATTTATACATAATTTAATATATTTATATATAATTTAATATATATTAATATATAAAATAATATATAATTTAATTAATTATTAATATAATTTAAAATTTAAAATAGATTATATTAATAATTAATATAATTAATATATAATTTAAAATTTAAAATATAATTACATTAATAATTAATATAATTTATTATTAATATAATTATTAATATATTTGAAAATTTTAAAATTTGAAACCGATGACAAAATAGATAATCTACTTTTTCTTTAATTTGAAACCAATGGAAACATCCCATATGGGGTTGGGGTGGGTTTGGATGGGTTTAACAAACCCTTGGAAACCAATTAATTCCACTTTAACATCTTTCATCCAAACATAAAAACTATTTTTAAACCAGACTCTTCCATTTCATTCCTTTCTAAAACACCTAATCCAAACAAAACCGTAAAGAATGTGTTTTGACATTCATTTGATACAAATCTAAATCAAAATAACCAACTAAAGCCATAATTATTTTAACGGAATCTTTAAAGAAAACAAAAGAAAAAATCTCATTATAATCAATACCCTCACGTTGTGTAAACCACTTATCAACCAATCTGGCTTTAACTTTCTTAACATTTCCTTTAGAATTCTTCTTAGTTTTGAATACCCATTTGCAACCTATGGGTTTATGATTAGAAGGAAGTTCCACTAGTTTCCAAACTCCATTATAACTCATTGATGTTTTGATGTCATCTCATGTTTCATAACAATAATCCACAAATCAGAATGAACACTATTAACAGTCTCATCATAAGATACAAGATCAACAATATGACCTATATGACAATCATCTTCACCAGGATAAACCTCATAATCATTTGGAATTATTGATCTGCTCGCCCTAACAAGTAATGCTTTAACTAAAACAAGCTCTTAAGAATTCTCAATAGAATGAGGAAGATCAACTACACTCTCACCATCACCACCTACTTGAATAGGAACCCTCATAATCTTTTCATAAGATGAAGGCAAAGGAATTTCACTTTATACATCATGAATAGGCAGTTGAGAAATGTGTACATTAGCAACATCTATCTCTAAAAACTTCGCAGTCATGGACTCTACAGTTGTTATGTCACATGTAGGACAATAGAACTTGTATCCTTTAGAATGGGTTATGTACCCAATAAAGTAATAATGAGTAGTTCTACGGTCAAGTCTTTTTCTCATTTGGATTATATATTCTAACCTCAACAGGACAATCCCAAACACGAAAATGGTTTAGATTAGGTTTTCTACTAGTCCACAACTCAAAAGGTGTTTTAGGTACAGATTTACTAAGGACACGGTTCAAAATATAAAGGGTAGTTTTAATAGCTTCACCCCATAAGAATTCAGGTAAGTTAGACCTACTCATCATGCTCCTCATCATATCTTTCAAAGTACGATTGCCCCTTTTAGCAACATCATTTTGTTCAGGACTATCAGACATGATATATTGGATAACTATTTCATACTTTTGCAAATATTTGGCAAATGATTCCATATATTGCCCATTCTCATCATATTTGCCATAATATTCACCTCCACGGTCAGACATTACAACTATAATGACTTTTCCTAATTGTTTCACAATCTCAGTTTTGAAAATTTTGAACATCTCAAAGGTATTGGATTTCTACTTTATCAAATATAAATAGTCATAATGGGAAAAATCATCGATGAAGGTAATAAAATATTTATTGCCACAAATAGTAGGTAAATGAAGTCTACTAATGTCAATGTGAATAATCTCTAAAATATCTAAATTTCTATTAACACCTTTCTTTTTAGTCTTAGTCAATTTACCCCTTATACAGTCCACACAAACATCTAGATCCTCAAAATCAAGAGAAAGAAGAATGTCATCTTTTACTGGTCTTTCAATTCTTTCTCTAGATATATGACCTAAATGTTGTGCCACAATAAAAAGGATTTTTCTTTAACTAAGGATTGTTTGGTCACAACATTGGCTTCACAAGAAGGTTCACAATTACTAGCATCATCCAAACACAATTTATATAAATTATCAAACAAAACACATTCACCAATCAATTTAGAGTCTGAAAACATATTAGCTCTTCGATTACTAATAGTAAAATGATATCCAATCTTATCTAAAATAGAAACAAAAACCAAGTTTCTTCTAAAAGATGAAACAAAAAAAGTGTTCTCCAAAATGAGACAAAATTTAAACTCTAATGTTAACCTAGCTACTCCAACTTGCTCAATATTTATCTCCAAATTATTCCCAACTTTAAGCTTGGACTCCCTTTCACTTAGCTTTCATTTGCTTATGAACCCCAGCAAAGTAATAACAATAAGAATAGTTGCACCACTATCAAACCACCAAAAGTTTGGTAGTACATCAACTATATAAGATTCAAAGTAAATATAAGCCAAATGAATATTTTCTTCTTCTTTCTTCTTTAACCAAACTGTGAATTTATGATAATCCTTAAAACCTTTTTTATGACAAAAGAAACATTTCACCTTACTCTTGTGGATAATTCCAGAATCACCTACCTTTTTAATCTGACTTCTATCATACCATTTAAAATTCTGATTCTTCTTAGGAGAATCATAATTAGATTTAGACTTACCTTTATCCTTTTTAGAATTAGCCTTAGGTTATGTTACTATCATGACAACCTTACCCTTTTTTTTCTAAATTTTCTTTTCCTCAGCATCATATTTAATTATAAGGTCATTAATGGTCCAAGTAGTGTTTTGGGTGTTATATGCAATCTTAATTTGGCTAAATTCAGGAGGCAAAGTGTTTAGGACTTGGCAAACTATGAATTCATCATAAATCTCAAGTTTAAGACCTCTAAGTTTAGTTTAAAGGTGAATTATATTTAGAATGTAATCTCTCACACTTCCATTATAGTTGTATTTCATACTAGTTAACTAACTCACAAGGGTCTCAATCTCAGCCTTATTAGATACGAAGTACTTATCTTCTACAGCAGCAACAAAAAACTTTGGCAGTAACATCGGTGGGCAAACTATTTCTAAAGTATTCAAGAATAGTTTTCCTTATGGCCATAGGACTAAGACGATTAAATCTCTCCCACTTAGTATGTAATTCCTTTTCCTCAATATTGCTTTCATGGGTGGGTTTAGCAACTCATCCTCATAAAGGACATAATCTATCTCAGTCATTCCCAAAATAAAATGAATGTCTTTTTTTCACCTCTTAAAGTTGGTGTTAGTCAAGAGTTCAACAGTCGTAATACTATTGTTGAGACTAAATGAGATTGTTTGAGACAAAACAAAAGCATGTATTAGAATTAGGCTATGTACAAAATTAAGTTATAATTTACACAATCTAGAAAATTCTAGTATCATTACATGTTTCCTTTTGGGTAAAACATACACATGCAATAGAATTTCTAGTTATGAAGCACACAATCGAGATTACACAAGTTTTCGAGAAATCTATCCTCTTTGGGCAGACACTCTTTAGACTAATGCAACTCTTAACACAAATAGTTTTATTCTAACACTCACTCCCAAAATCAATGCATCTAATAACCCCTCTTTGGGCAGATTATTATATACATTAATTTAAAATTATCTCTTCGTAAAAAATTAAAAATAACTCTACGAATTTTAATAGATGTTTCACTTTGATAGTAACACTTATATCAACCTATAAAATTATTTTTAATTAGAGATTAATAAAAGTCCAATTAAAATATACACCAAATACAAATATATACATCAAACCTATATACAGTACCAAACACGATATACCTTAATTTTAAATACAAGGTTATTATCTCATATATATACAAATTAAATATTTATTATTTATGTATTTATTTTATTACAAATGTAATATCACTAAATTATAAACTAACAATTAACTATATATAAACCACTCAAATATATATACATTGAAATAAAAAAAAAAAAAAATACCATAAATGATGATAGTCATATGCGCAAAAAAAAAAAAAAAAGATCCAACCAAAACCAAACAATCAATATGACATGCAATAACATAACAAATAAAAGCAGAGAAAAGTCCACAATCAAAAAATTTAAATAAATTGAGAGATTCAAATGACACATACATGGCAACAATAAATACCAAACAACAGAAGCCCTATAATTGCAGAACCAAAAAGAAAAAAGATATAAAATCCAAATCTGGAACACTAAAGTCACATTGAAGTCGAAAAAAAGCTATAAACTAAAAAATGAAAGACCCATATACGAAAAAAAAAATCGACATGCAAGAGGGCAATAGTAACTGTCCGAATTTTAGAAGGTGACTAAGGGTTTTTTTTTTAATGAATCTCTTCTTCGGATAAAACAAGTAAACAAACTCCTAATTTAACTATCAATACAAAATATTTAGAGTTCTAAATCATGTACAATCATAAATTTTGATACCACATGTAATAATTTATTCAAGATCTAGTAAATAAATTTAGAACACCAATCAATAGTTAAGTGGAAATGAATTTCATACCTATTTGCTCATTAAATCCGATATTATTTTGAATTATAATTACAACAACTGAAATTAAATACAAAGAAATATATTAGAATAATGGAAATCGAGAGCTAAGTTTTCCTCTCATTGACCTTCTCTCAAGACGACTACTAATGAGTGTAGTGACTAGGGTTAAGAGTTAGAAGGCAACAAAGAGGACTTGGCCTATTTATAATGAATTTAATAGGCTCACCCATTATAGGTTCATGTTAAATTAAGTCTACACATGACTGTCTTTCATATCGATTCACTAAATGTGTCATAAGCCTATAACCTATTTGATCACAATTTAATTAGGTTTACCCACTAATCAATAAACTATATTATTCAATTTGTTTTATAAAAAAAATTAAAATAAACCAATAATTAATATTAACAACAAACTATGCCACAAACAACTTCACAAACACAAGAATACATAGATTTCATGTATAAAAACTCTAACAAAAATCATTATTCATATTTAAAAACAAAAAAAAAAAATGAATGCATCGAAATATACCTACAGCAAGCGATTCCATTCAAAGCCAAAGCACAAAGAATTGATTCGACAACAAGAAAACAAGCAGAAAATCTCAATTTAGCCCCTTCCTAATATACCCAAATAAAATTCAAAAAAGAAGCTAACCATTACTACAAGAACCACTTCCACCATAAAAAACAACAATAAGAAGTGCGTGCTCACTATCTCTTTGCTTGATCCTTCTTTGCCTTCAAGAAAACTGTATATCCCATGCGTCTTATTATTCGGATTTTCTCGATTTTTCATACCCACTTTTTTTCTTTTTCCACTATAAACACGACCAAACATCTTGATTTTACTACCATTTCAATTCTCACACTTTACCTCCTTGAGCATTTTAGTAATCACAATAGGCGTTTCTTTCTTCAAGTTTGAAATGCTATTAAAGGGAACACAAGGTATTTGGAAGCGATCAAAAATAAAAATTAAAAGAAAATTCACAAAAACCCACAAACCCAAAAACATAAAAAATCAAATCTTGAAAGAAAAATATAAAGATCTAATGGAGTTGTTGCAGAGAAAGAGAGAGTAAAGTCAGGAGACTACCTATTGTTCTATAGTGAACGAGAGAAGATGGAGCCATTAGAGAGAGGAAGATTAAGGTGAGGAGCCTATCAATTTCTATCGTGAATGGAAAATAAGTTGTTATTACTTTCTATTTACACTTTCTATTTACACAAGAAGTTAGAAAACCATAATAAGTCATTTTACAAGTTGATTATTTTAAAATTTACGTTAAGTACATATGTGCTATAAGAGTCAAAAATTAGGAGGTTAATATATATTTTTTTAAAAATTAAATAAAGGCATTTGACCCAAAATATAACATTGATAGTAATTATTTTTATTTAAATATTTGATTGACCAAACAAATTATTCAAACACTAAAATAGAAAAATTAAAAGTATAAACACCAAATACATAATTATCTCTAATATATAATATGAATAATATTAGACTTAAAAATATGTTTTATTCAATTAAAAATAATAAAATTAAATCAAAAACCAAACATTGAAACGTCTAAAATCTAAATGTGAATTGAATTTTTTAAAAATTCAAATTAACGTTGCATTTGTTTCACGAAAAATAACTTATATGAGAAAAATATTTTCTAAAAACATATTTTATGGCATTTGAAACATACTAAAAAAATCTTAATTTTATTTTAATTTATAATATTATTAATAAAATTTAGACTATAAATATTTTATATTTATACTATTTATTATTTAATATAAAAAATATATTAAAAATAATTTTTTTTATAGATCTCATTTATCATTGGCAATCACTATCTGTCAATGATCATTGATGATGATATCAATACTTAAAAATAAATAATGATAATATATATATATATATATATTATTTAAATAAATTTGTTAAAATTCGAAAAATAACTTCTCATTTTCAAAACAAAAAATCATTTTCTTAAAAAATAAAAATGATTTGTTTTCTTTTTGCACAAAAAACATTATTGATCAATTTTTTTGAACGCATTGAACAAAAGAAATTGCGAAAAATATTCAGAACCTGAACAATCCAAATTACTACAGTTTAGTTTAATTTTTCTATTTAAAAATTAATTCTTCACTTTAAATCGGATAATGCTGGTGCAAAAAAATGATTCTTCCGCTTAAACTGGATAATGCTAACCACTACTCGTAACATGTCTGTCAAGAATCTTTCATGGGAAATGACGCATTAAACCCTTCCAGCAACTTGAGCACGACGCAATTGTGATAAACAGGTAAATTTAATAAATTCAACAGCCAACCGAAGACAACACTGATTTGAGTTCGTGTTTATCCAATTGAAAAAAGAAAAACATGTAAACGTCCTTGGGCCCACAATTGATAGATAACAGCAGGAATACAACCTAAAAATCAATTCCTGTCACAGTTTCTAACTCTGTTGCACCGTGAGGTTCATATTCCCATATCTTTGCATCACTCTTCTAGTTGCCATAGCTGCAGCCTCACTAGCACGGAATGTGCCAGTAGCCATGAGTGCAGCAAACTCCCGGCCAATCTCCTCCTGCACCTTGCTCCGAGCATCCCCAAGAGGGTCTCCCTCAACCCCATTGGCCGTAATCTTCTCAGCTGTTTCCGAAGGTTTATCAACAAGAGGTATTGACTTCCTCAATACCATGGGTTCCTCAGGCTTCGTCTCCTCAGATTTTACATTATTTGAGGACTCATTAACAGCAGCTGTTGTTGCAACTGGTGAAAGTGAAGTTTGGGTTGTTGAGGAAGGTCTGAATTGTGGAGCTCGTGGGACAGCACCTGCTCTCAATGTTGCCTCCAGATTTTGTATCATGGGCACTACAATGCAGGGGTGAAAAAGGACATCAGGCAATCAGCCATCAAAACAGATTATGAAAAAAAAAAAAAAAACCCACCATTATCACAACTTGAAGCATGAGTACAGAATTTGATAACTCCAAATTTTTAGAATCTATTACTGAATTCAGAAATCAATACTCAAGTTCACAGTTTCTCAGACAAGAAAGAATAAACTAACTTTCCCCTGGGGGATGGGGGACTTTTGAATAGATTTAAAAACAAAAAAACGTTAATTATAAGGTCAATTTGGGTACACAATTAGCCAATAATTATTAAGAATTGTTAATGACAAATTTGCCTTTAACACAGACTTTGAACTAGGGAATAGGTTTAAAAATAACATAAAAGAAAAAAGTTAAATAACATCAGTTTATTTGCTCAAATTTAATCACCAGACTCCCACTTCCCTCTAAAGCAGAATTTGAAGATGCAAGAAATATTTTTTTACTGAATAGAATAAAATAAAATGTAACATTAATTGCATTATTAACCCTACATTTGCTGGGTTATAGAGAGGCTCGAGTTACTTTTTAGAGAGGTTTTAACTAGCAAGAAAACAAAAGACTTCCTCTTCCAGTTCCTCAATGCTGAATTTGCAGACATTTAATGCCAACTATTTTATTGATCCCCTTATACTTCTCATCTAATGAGAAACATTTAAAAATATAAGAAAACACTAATAATAAAATTATCAAGATTGATTTGTTAAATTTTCTAATCGGACTAATTAAAGCTAAAGCTATCCAATTAAAAAATTGATCAAATTAATAATACGTAAATTACATCACAACTGCACAAAATCACAGTAAAAATAATTGAAGAAGAAGAATCTAATCTATCGAATGCATTGGGATCTTGGAGTTATAGCTATTATATATAAATATTGCTTATTGAATGAGATGAACACTGGTAGCATATGGCTTCACGTGTAACCCATATATATATATATATATATTCGCTGCTTATGTGAAGACGGATGAGCAGCCTTTCTCAGCCATAAGAAAATTCTAGATCCAGTTCATTTGTTTAAACCATTAAGGAATATAAGACATTAAAATATATCCATGTAATCTATTTCCAGTATATAGAATTGACCAGAGCAAACAATGAATGAAGGTGGAATGCAACTTACTTATAAGAGCACCCATGGGACTGCTCATAACTTCATTAGGGAGCTGGAGAATGTAGTCAGGAATGGTTGCACCCACCAAAAATTGGGCAACCTCATTGCTGAAGTTGTTACAGTTGTGAGTAAGCAAACTATATGTCTCAGCTGTATAACGGGGGTTAATTTCCTGCAAATATAGTTCAAATACATCCTGAGGTACATGTGTGATGCCCAAATCTACCACTTCAATTGGTGTTCCATATGGAGTTCTTCCAGCAGGGTCTTGCTGTATACCTCCACCAAAATAATATTCATAACCATACACCACCACTCCTGTGTGCCTACCATCCACAAGGCACAAATGTGAATAAATAAGACAGCAAAATAAGAAGGAATGGGCACATTCTAAAACACCCTCAGAACATCAATTGATATCAGCTCCAGCAAAGAAAACAACTTCATGGAAGTCGAAATATGATGAAAAAATATGCCTAGCCTACTAGATCACAAGAAGTTACATTAATGAATAACAACTAATGCAAGTAATAGTCTTACCAACTCCAGTGAAGAAAAGTAAAATGACAGTCAATAATGTTATCCCTATATAATGCTGTTTATGTTGATAGTATCAGAAATTACCCCAGAAACTGATTTCCATTTAAAAGAAAACAACAGAACCAAAACAACGCTCATATATAAGAGTGTGCATTTGGTCGTTTTGGTTTATTCGGTTCAGTTTTTTATCAAAATCAAATAAATCAAATTTTATATATTTAAAACTGAACTGAACAAAATTGTTGAGAAAAGAAAATAAACCGAACCAATTAAACTAAATTTTATATCTACAAACCAAACGAAACAAAACCTATAAAAATCTCATTCTGTTTGATTTAATGAAATTAAATGTATTTTAAATCTAGTTCGATTCAAATTGGTTTGGTTTATTAATAACTACGGTTTATTTAATTTTTTGGTTTTTATATAAAAAAACTGAACCAAAACCAGGAACCAATTTTTTTAAATGAAAATCAAACCGAACCAACTTTATTAAAGAATCAAACTGACCGAATTAAATTGGTTTGATCAGTTTTTTGGTCCTGTCCCATTTTTGCTCACCCCTTCTCATATACACCTCACGTCCCAACCAAATGCCATGCTAATGGATAGTAACCACAATGATGAAGAATATAATCATCAAAACAAGATAACTTCTCCCCAATAAACTCTAGTCCATCTAATAACAGCAAGGTAAGATCAGTCCCATTAAGATCCTAACAGCCATGCAAGAGCATGATTTTGAATCAGACAAGCCAATTCACATATGCATGGTGACATACTAAAATACAGATGTGAAACAGGCAGAAATATAGCCAATACTGTCAAACTCTAACCTAACCTAAGTTTTCCGCATCAAATAACAATTTTGAATGGATACACAAAAATTACAATGTCATTCACACAAGTTCCAATTCAGAGATTTTTGAATGTCACTAATACAAAAACTCTTGCACTTCAAACTCACCATATGCCCTTAATAGCCTTCCCCAGAAACGTTGTGGAGAGTTGACGAGCCAATCCTTGGCTCAAGTCATACACATTCAAGGCAACCCTGTGACCCTCCTGCCACAAATTTATTAAACTCATGAGCAAGGAAAATCAATTGACAAACACATTACAGCAAAGCAAAGACAAACTTAAAGTACATAAAAGAACACAACTCCACACCTCAGCCATCTCCTAATGTGAATAAGCCTTCAAAACAACTGTAAGCCCTTAGCACCAACAGAAATACAGTATCAACCTATAAAGATGTCACCAATTACACAATAATCAGCAAAAAAAGCTAACAACTTTACCAAAGTATATCCTAGAATTAAAATCTCAAACTCAATTGAAATCATTCCCAATTACACAGATCTAAATCAAATTCCACCCACATGCACAAGAATCAAGCTCATAACCTCAAAATCTATCAAAAAAAAGAAAAAGAAATTGAGAGCCGCCGAGGAATCAAAAGCTGCTCAAATTTGCAAAAGATTAAAGACTTTACCAACTTAGAACTGCATTGAAATCCCTAAATAATTGAGGAAGAAAAAATTGCAAATGTACAATAAAATAAAATTTAAATTGAGAAGCAAAGGAGAGGACGCACCTAAAGAGGAGAAGAAACGGTACTTTTGAGGAGTTTCCTCGTTCCTGCAAACCAAGAAGGGAGAAGGGGGCCGACCACCATTTTTATATATGGGGATTGGGCCCACAGAGACCTTTTCCAAGTGTTGATTCTATAACGTTCTAGAGCGTTGCTCCACTTGCTTTGTGACACGTGTCTTATTCCGCGGTCGTACTTTTCTTGAGCGGTTGGTTGTTGTGGTATTCGTTTTTTAAGAAGAACAATAATCTCAGCTTATTTCAACTTCTAGAACTCTCGTCTGGGTTTCTACTCATGAATATGCCCTTGAAAACGTATTTAAGATTGCCACTGTAAGATTTTTCTTTTATTTATTGAATTATAACATTTTTAGATCATTAAAAATATTTTATATATTTGGGAAATTAATTTAATTATATTATCAATTTAATACAATAATTATTAATAAAAATTTTAAATATTAATTTTAAAAATTAATTTTTATTCATAAAATTTATTAAAATTTTTATTATTAATAAAAAATTTATTAAAATTTAAATCACTATACCATGTATGATTAAGTTTTATGAAATGGTATTTAATTATATTTTATCATAATTTTTTTAATTAAATTTTATATATTATAATAATATTTTAAAAATAAACAAATATAAACAAATAAAAATTAACACCAACTTTAAACCGTATGAAGCGTTGAATATCACCTAATAAGTCAACATATACAACACTAGGAAGAATACAATTTTATAAAGAATTAGAGAAATTAACTAAAGTCAAAGAAGCCTTAGCTCTTAACGGTAAAATAATTAATGTTTTGTTTTGTGTTCTCAATAGAATTAAGTGTAATAAATTAAATTTAAAAAATAATGCAAAACAAATTTGAAAAACATTGAGAGTATTAGATTAAAATTCTCTCACATTATCTTAAATATGACTTATCATATTAATTAAATTTACATTCTTGATTTCAAATAGATAACTAAGATTATATATCATTAATATTTATCTAAAAAAGTTAAAATAACTTTTATTGTGAATGAGTTAAAAATACTAAAGAATATAGATGTCATTTAACCTAGATTAATAATTATACAACTAAATTCTAGCCATTCATATTTAAAAAAAAGTATATATTTAATTAATATAACAAATCATATTCAAGAAAACATGAGAGAATCTCAATTCGACAATAATTCATGAAAGTAAAATGCCAATAAAATCAAAGCTATAAGAAACAATCAATCAAATTTACGATCGTTTCATCTTTTAAAAAAAAATTAAAGCTTTTAGGACAATTTTTCTAATGTGGAATTGGTTGAAAAAGTTTTAAAGTATTTACCAAATGAGTGGCTAAGATAACTTAAATCAAGGAAAATATTGAAAAAAAAAAAAAAGAAGAAACTCTTAATGAATCATTATGGATCTCAATGATTGTGAATTGACCTTTATGGAGAAACCCAACAAGAATAATAGCACTGCTAAATTTGGAGTTTTATTTACAGTTTACTTGTTGATTATTGATTAATGTTAGATATTTGATAAAAATTATTATAATTGATCATTATTTATAAATGTAATTACCAATACAGGTATGAATTTAAATAAATAAATAAGTAAATCTTATATTTTAATTTATCAAAAATAAATAATAATCATCTTCCATTAAGTATTTTTGAAATTTGTAAAATAATTTTTTATAATAAATATATTAAATATTAATCATGAATATAATAGTGATTTCATTAAAAAATTAAATAACGTATTAGACATTGGTAGTAGTAATAAATTTTAATTAATAAATAAATAATACTAAAGCAAACACAAAATTATAGTAAACATAAAAGGTCAAAATATATTTATTTTTATTTATAAAATTAGAACTTATTGATAAAAAAATAACAAAAGAATATATACTTTTTTAAACATAATGGTTAGATAGGTTACAACCATCAATTTTTTATTTTGAAATGAACGATTATGTGAAACTAAATGTATAGTTTACATATTTTAGCAACAAAAAAGCAAATGAATCTGAAAAAAAAAAAAAAAAACAAAACAAAACAAAAGAACACTTCTCATGATATAAGTTTGGATAGTTAAAAATTGGCGAGTAAAAAATAGCACTTATAACCTATGTTGCGCAAAAATATAAACGTGATGAAACGATAAAATAAGAAATATTTTATGGAAAAATGATTATAAAATATAAGTAAAAAAATATAAAAATAACACAAAATTTTTATCTACAAAAAGATGATAAACTAAAGTTTTCGTGCAACATGACTTGTAGCTAACACTTACGAAGTATCCTAAAAAGAGAAAATCAAGAGCAGAATTCTATCATACGCTGTGAATGCTATGAGCTCGGAAACATGACGATGAATTGCCCAAAAGTGAAGAAATCTCAAAAAAGAAAATCCGAGAAAAATATTTTTAAAGCAACTTGGGATAGTTCTAGTGATTTTGAAAATACTGATCCTGTATTTTATGGTTATGAAAGATAATTCCAATTAAATATGTGACTTTGAAGAAGAATCTATAAATGAAAACCTTATCGAGAGTTTAAGAAAAGTAAATAATAATTCATAAAAATCTTTTATGAGAAGTAGAGTTTTTTAAATCTGAAATTGATGTTTTAAAAATAAAATTTAAATTTAAAGTGTATTTAGTATAAATAAATTTGATAGTTTTTATGAAATTTATTTATAATCTATATTTTATATGATTAATATAAACAAAAGTTTATTTTAAAATTTTATTGTATTAAACTACAATTATAAAGTTTGAACAGAAAATTATACTAAAATTTTGATTTAAAAAATTTAAACAGAAAATTAAACTAAAATTATAAAATATCATTGGTTTGGCTATTTGAAAAATTGATTGATTAATCAGTTAACTAAAATTTATATAGAATACTTTTTTAATAAAAATATTTACATTTAAGCCCAAAACTTGTAAATTTACATAGATTTCGTTAAATAATTTCATTAATAACTAACCTAAAATCCATTACAAATATATAATTTAGAATAATTTAAATTCGAAATGACGCCATCCAAAATTAATACGTTGGTTGGAGAGGTGGAGACAACACGCAGAATGCCATCCATCCATAACTTGACCAAAGTTCCCTCTTGATTTGATTCTAGTCTTATACGTGACCCTAATTTGTGTTCCCTCCTCCCCCTCACACCTTCTTGCATCCTACCTGATTTCATAGCATCAACCCAGACGTCAGCGGCGTCCGGCATCGTTAAACATCGAGCACCTCTACCCAATATAAATCAATGAATTAAAAAAATCAGTTATATAATTTATTTTTATTTTTTATAATATTTTGTAAAATTTTATAATTTTATATTTAAACTATATTATATAAATTTCTTCCCATTAAATAACTTACTATTTACCTAATAAACTCAATGTACGGAAAAAATTTTCACCTGTCAACGTCACCACTCATCGATAAAATTCCACAAGTCTCGCGCGCGTGTGCATGAGCTGTCCTCGCTTCACATCGCAACACCAAACTTGCTCGACACTTAACCCCGCACTCCATAGCGCCCATGACCGATCGAGCCTAGTAAATATCTAACACTTGGCCACCCGAACCTAACTCCAAACCCACACGCCGATATATGAACATACACACATAGCTTGCTTAAAGAAAGAAAAGGACCTCAGTAATAATGAGGTTTCGACTTTCACTGGATGCTTTGCTTTTCGTGGCCCGCTGTTGAAGCTCCAGCTCCTCTGCTTCACTTACACTCCAACACTGGTCAGCAGCGGTCTTCCATTTTAGCTCTTCCAAACCGATAAGAAACTCAAACTGTACGGAATGTTTCGGTATTTTTTTAAAAAGACTAAATTTGCCTTGAATTTAGGGTTTTTGATGTGGAGATCTGGCAGGATTAGGCTTTAGTTGATCCACTGCATTTTCCGAGCAGTGAATTTTGAGCTGAATTAATTTTGGTCTTTTAGGTAATTAGGCCTAGTTTTGATGCTTAATTTTGTATTATTACAGTTTTTATTTAATTTTATATTTATATTTATGTGTTTTTGGTTTTTTATGGTTGTAATTGGTGTTACTATGTGTTACAGATCTGAAGTACTGATGGCTTTGTAGATAAGAGACGTGATCACTTGCAATTCTTTAATCCCTTAGAGGCGGAGGATATATGGCGCAGAATAATTGGGAGGCTGATAAGATGTATGTGTCCATGTTAACTTTTTTTTTTTTTTTTTTTGCGGTTAATTCGCAACCTCACGGCCCTATAGAAGATTCCAGTAGCAGTATTTCCTTTTTTTTTTAAGAAAAATTATTATTATTATTAATAGTGCTTGTGCGTTTTGCTGTTTTTAGCTAATTAATGGTTATGGTGATGTTTTTATTTTTAATTATTCTTGTGCAGGCTTGATGTGTATATTCATGATTATTTTTTGAAGAGAAAATTGCATAATTCTGCTAAAGCTTTTTTGAGTGAAGGGAAGGTTGCCACAGATCCAGTAGGTAATGCTGTTAGCTAGTTAAGGAGATAAAATTCTATTAAAAAAAAAAAAGAAAAAAAAAAAGCATGGTTAGTTTGTTTTTATAATGTGAACATACTGTACTACTACTGGGTTTGAAACGTTTAGATTGTTTAACGTGTTGATTGAGCTGGGGGGCTAAAGTTGTAATTTGGTTTGTGCAGCAATTGATGCTCCTGGAGGTTTTTTATTTGAATGGTGGTCTGTATTTTGGGACATATTTATTGCAAGGACAAATGAGAAACACTCTGAGGCTGCCGCTGCTTACATTGAGGTGTCCTTACGATGCATATTGTGATTCTTTTGATTGGGTGTTTTTCTTGGTAGAGAATTTAACTTATTGCAAGCAGTTTCAGTTTTTTATTATATAACTTCAATTTCCATGGTGAATAGACACAGCAAATCAAGGCTAGGGAACAGCAACTGCAAATGCAGCAATTGCAACTAATGCAACATCGCAATGCACAGTTGCAACGTAGGGAGCCTAATCATCCGGCTCTTGCTGCTTCTATAAATACTATGAACTCTGAGGGAATGATGGGGCAGCCATCAGCCAGTGTCTTGGCTATGAAAATGTATGAAGAACGTATAAAGCATCCTCATTCTTTGGATTCAGAGACACCACCAGCTCTTATTGATGCTAATAGGGTAGCCCTTTTTAAGTCAGCAACCAATCATCAGAGGTATATTATGTGCATATTTGACCTCTAATTTAACTTTCATCTGACCTTGTTGGAGTGAATAACTAATTTCCCTAGTTATCGTTTATTCAGCCACCTGGTACAGGGTAATTCTGGGAACATGTCAGCAGCCTTGCAGCAGATTCAAGCACGAACTCCTTTGACACCTGTAACTACTTGGACCAGACTTTCTGCTTTAATTTTGCTAGTCCTGCTCTTGTTCAATATTTCTGTTCATTTAGTATGTCCATTCCACCAGTTGTGACCTGTTTCTCACACGGAGTTTATAGGACATTAAAAGTGAAGTTAACTTGGGCCCAACTCAGAAAAGTTTGCCCACAGATCCTGCATCCATATACGGACAAGCAATTTTACAATCAAAGTCTGGACCTGGCGGTGCAGGTAATGACAGGAACTGATTGTCATATGAATTTTAATTTTTCATCATTTTCATTAGTAGACTTAGTGTTTTTTGTTTTAAAAAAAATTCTTTTGTAGATAACATGGATTTGTAAACAAATATTTTAATTTGACAATTATGGTTTCTGTCATTACACCAATACTGAGTCTTAGACATGGCAACTTAATTGAATAATTTTGTGGTATCATATGGGATATCTGATAATTGAGTAGTGCCAAAAATTTTCCATGTAGAATTTTCTGTGTCATTGGGTTCAAAGATAGGTGGTTTAACCTGAATTATGTTGAGCACCACAAGAATTTGAGTTTTGGTACTTAGGCTATCTGGTATTGTCTGGAGTTATCATGCATATGTATATGTCCTGAGTATTAGATTGCATAGTATATCATATCCATTAAACATGGATGCTGTTCAGTTAAGATCATCTTAAGGTTTAATAATAGTGAATAAGTTCCTTGTCAAACTTTATTTAAAATGGTTGCTATTTCTGAATTAGATGGAAAGAATGATTGTTTTACTTTTTTCTTTCAGGATTGAATCAAGGTGTAACTGGTCTTCCATTGAAGGGTTGGCCATTAACTGTAAGTTGTTTTCTTTTTCCTTTTTTGGTGGATATTCCGTTTATCTTTTATTTGCATGTTTCATGTTCATATAAGTAGAGTGCGCCAAATGCTACAGGGAATTGACCAATTACGGCCAGGTTTGAGTGTACAAATGCAGAAACCTAATCTGCCAACACAAAATCAATTTCTTTTGGCTTCACAACAACAACAGGCCTTGGCACAGGCTCAAGCACAGAGCAGCTTTGGAAATTCAAGTAACTTTGGAGACATGGATCCACGAAGGTTAAATCAATTGCCGAGGGGTAGCCTGAATGCAAAAGATGGTCAATCCACGAGAAATGAAGGATCAATATGCTCTCCTGTCCAATCAAGCTCACCAAAGGTTTGAATCATATGACAAGCACACACAACTGTGCGCTTTTTTTTTTAACTATTATCTAGATTTAATTATCCCTTTCAAAATTTATTATCTATGTAAAAATTCCCTTTCTTCAGTTTAACTGCATATAGTTGATGAAAAGAAGAAAACTTTGTTGAGCTAATTGTCTCACTCATATTTGTTGGTAAGAATAAAAAATTATTTATTGCAAAGTGCACTTGTTCCTGCTGAAAAGTTCTCATTTTGCGCTAAATAATTTATAATTGATTGTACATGTTAAATAGATGAAGATGGCTCAGATGCAGCATTCTTCGTCTCAACAGATGGACCAGTTGCAGCAGCAACAACTGCAACAGGTTGTGCTTATTCACAATTGAGTAAAAGATTTCACTTTATACACTGAGCTACAAGTGATATAAGTAGCTATAGTACAATCTCCACTGCATTAATTTGCTTTTTGATTAGATGAAGCACATTTAAATTTATTTTGCTAATGGTAATCCAATGGCTGACTGCAGGGTAACAGAAAAAGGAAGCAGCATTCTTCTTCTGGTGCTGCTAACAGCACTGGTACAGGGAATACCGTGGGTCCCTCACCCAATTCTCCTCCATCAACGCATACCCCTGGTGATGGAATAACAACAGCAAGCAGTGTCCAGCATGTTAACAGTGTGTCAAAAGGCTTGATGTTGTATGGTCCAGAAGGGACAGGTGGTCTTGCATCATCTTCCAGCATGCTGGTATGCTTGTTTATCCTGATATAAGACTAAAGAAATTAAAAAGCAGGCACATTTTTAATTTAGTTGCAAATCTAATTGTGAGCATCTTGTCTTTAGTTCTCACTAATATATGAAATGTCTTGCTCTCCTATGATAATATTAATTTGTTCACACTGACAAAAAACCTTCGGGTTTTTATTTTGTAGTCTGTCATCAGAATATCAGTGTTCAAAATGATGTCTTAGTGTAGAAGTTGCATAGATATGAGCATGACCATGCTTCTGAGGGCATCATTTTGAATTGTGCAGGAAGACATGGACCGTTTTGGAGATATTTCTACTCTGGATGATAATATGGAACAGTTTCTTTCACATGATGAAGGAGATGGAGGAAATTTATATGGAACACTCAAGCAAAATTCCACTGAGCACCAAAAAGAGTCTAGCAAAGGTAATCCATCCAGTGGCGGAACCAAGGGGGGGCTGGCATGGGCTGAAGCCCCCTTGGCCGGTGAAGATTCAAATGGTGAAGGAGCAGCAGGGGCTGAAGCAGGGGCCTCTCAGCCCCTGCTGCCATGGAGTTCAAAGGGGGAGGGAGGGCTAAAGGAAGAAGAAGCGCCCCCTCCAACCCTAACATTTTTTTCGTTTTATGAAAAACATAACAAAACGGCACCTTTGATTATAATGAAACAAAACCAAAAAGCTCCTTTTACCCCACCCACTCAGCTCTTTACATCGACCTTCTTTTTCTTAAAAAAAAAATTTCATTTCTTTTTTTCTTTTTGGCTTTTGTTTTAATTTTCATTTTTTTCTTTTTCATTTACTTTTATTTTTTCAAAAGAATAATAATGTTGATAATAATAATATAATAATTAAAATTCTCAATTAAAATCCATACCATGTAAAATTAAATTTCTTTATCCATAATTAAATTAACTTCTATAAAATATATAAATTAACTTAAATTAATTTTCTTAAATATAAATATAATATCTTCTTTAAATAACTAACATTAAATTTTACTTAAATCAAATAATAAATTATCCATAACTAAAACTTCTCATGACATAACATGTCTCATAAATAATTTAATTTCTCAAATTAATTAAAATCTTTTTCACATAAATAATTTTGTTTTTCATGATTAAATACTTTAAATTAAATTAATTCACACAACATTCTTAATTAAATCAACTTAATCAATGCTTCAAATAAACTTAAATAATTTAATATCCTTAACATAAATTAATTAAATTTCTTAAATATTTATTTAACCTAATTTATTCACATAATATGATGATCATTAAATCATTTAAATTATATTCTCATATTAACTAAATCAAATTCATAAATTTCTTAGATATTTACTTAACATAGTTAATTCACATAATGTAATTAGTGTTAAAATCATTTAAACCATATATTCATATTATCTTAAAGTAATTTTCATAATTTTCTTAAATCTCAGTAAATTCATACTTCAATAAATAATTTCATATCTTTGAATTCTTTAATCATTAAATATCTTTTCTTTATATATACTCATCTTCAAAATATTAAATATCATCACGTATTCATTTAAATTTAATTTCTTAAATATAAAATATTCATTAACCATAACTTATTAAACTTAATTCATAATAAATAACATAATCTTAATTAAAATAATAATCTCTTTCACATCAAATATATATATATATATATAATCTCCGTAAATACATTAAAATATATTTAATCATCATTAAATTCATCATTATATATAAAAATTAAGAAAAAAAATTCTTAAAGAATTTCAGTCACCAAAATTTCTAAAATCGGATTTTGGACCTTACAATCTCTTCCTCCACCTAGCTCGCCGTTGCCAATCACCAACAGCTTCAAGTAAATGAGCCGCAACCCTAAAAATAATTTATAGTTCTGCCACTGAATCCATCATGGCATTGTCTAGTTTTGTCTCTACAGTAGGAAGGACTGATTTTCTACTTGAGCGATGATCATATTTTCAATTGCAGGTTTTACTTTTGGTGAGGTTGGTTGCATACGGTCAAGAAATAGTAAGGTCACTTGCTGTCATTTTTCTTCAGATGGAAAGTTGCTAGCGAGTGCTGGACATGACAAGAAGGTATGATGTGTGATATTTTGAACTTTAGACTGTAATTGAGAAAACGATATTCGCCAGAGTGCATGGTTATTCATGTATTACTCATAATAATGTCAGTTAAAAATACCGTGTCTTGAAATCCAAGTTCACTGAGCCAACTTGGGAATCACAGGCAGCACCTCTTGCTGCCATTAAACTAAAGTATCACAATAAACCAAGCTCATGTTTATGACAACATTTACTTTGAAATCATCTGTTACCACTTTATGTGTGTGTTTGCTTGGATGTCATATATTGGGCTTGAACTTTTCCATAAAATCTGGTTCAGTTACTTTGTTAACATTTTAGCAGCAAAGCATTTGAGTTAAATACATACAGTAAGAACTAAAGTTAGACTGTAGAATTACTTCCTGCTATATGCATTAGGTTGTCTTGTGGAACATGGATACCCTGCAAACAGAGACAACCCCTGAGGAGCACAAACTTGTTATTACAGATGTTCGGTTTAGGCCAAACTCATCTCAGTTGGCTACAGCTTCAGTTGATAAATGTGTGCGATTATGGGATGCTGCCAATGTGAGCATTTTTCCTTACTCTGCTTAAAACTATTTTATTCTGAAAGCCTTCAGTTTTATGCCAGTTGTGTAATCCTTATCATATGTTGTCATGCACCCAAGTCCTAGTATGATGGCTTACTCTTTTATGTTTGTCACAGCCAAGCTATTGCCACCAAGCATATACCGGGCATACTCCTGTCATGTCCTTGGACTTTCACCCTAAGAAAACTGATCTTTTCTGTTTTAGTGATAACGACAACGAAATTCGATATTTTAATCTCAATTCATTCTCATGCACTCGCGTTTCTAAGGTTTGATATTCATTGATATGATTCTTTTCACAATTTCTGTGAATTCTGCCATTTTTAAGCTGCATGGAATCATTATTTCTGCTCAGGGAGGCACTGCACAAGTGAGGTTTCAACCAGGAAATGGACATCTACTGGCGGCAGCATCAGATAAAGTAGTGTCCATATTTGACGTTGAAACTGATAGGCAAATACACGCATTCCAGGTATTCCATTTGAAATGATGAGACTGTTGTCAGTACTTCTGGGCTGAGTTCAAGCAATTGATGCACTGTAAAGAAAATAATGAAATGAATGTGGAATTGCTCTTAGACAATTATCTATTATTATCTGTGGATATGCATAATCTTGTTCATGTCTTATTTGTAGGGACATTCTGAAATGGTGAATTACATTTGCTGGGATGCAAATGGAAATATTTTGGCATCTGTTAGTCAGAATTTGGTAAAGATCTGGTCTTTGGCCTCAGGGGAGTGCATTCAGGAGCTCGGTTCCAATGGAAACCATTTTCATTCTTGCATTTTCCATCCAAGTTACTCAACTCTCTTGGTGATAGGAGGAATCTCGGTAAGTCCTTGCTAAGATTACTCCATAAGTAGGAATTGACGCACCCTTATAATGTCTTGCTTATATTGATTATGGCATATGACTACATATTTTGAGTTATGTCTTTATATTCTACTCATTGGCTCATGATGTTGGTGTGAATATAGTAAGGTTGTCAATTTTTAGAGATATCTACTTAACTATGGTCTTTCTGAATATCTTATGGAAATGGGTTGTTTGTACATTGTCTATATGGTATATAAAATAAGTTTGGTTTTGTTTAAAATTTCTTTAAAGATAAGGTTGTTCATTTTGTATAAGGTCAAGTTTTTAGTTTATTTTTGGCATTTTGATATCTCATGCTATGATCTTATTGTTGACATACATACTCCCACTTGAGAAGGATGAAACAATTTAGGAGGTTCTTAATGGCAAAGCAATTTGGCTCTAGCGTCTTAGTATCATCAAACATAGATACACAGTAATGAATTCAGATTCCCATGTCATCATTTATGTTAAATGATGAATTTCTTAACTAGCTAATATATTTCTGCTCTTTAATAAAAAAAAAAAAAAAAATTGTGGCTGCAGTCCTTGGAGCTGTGGAACATGTCTGAGAATAAGAGCATGACAGTTCCTGCTCACGAGAACATAATCTCAGCCTTGGCACAATCACCCGTCACTGGAATGGTGGCTTCTGCAAGTCATGACAGCTCTGTTAAGTTATGGAAATAACTGCAGATATGGTGTTGGTTTTTTAGACACCTGGGAAGCACGCAATGGCGATGTTGTTGGATTGCGTGTGCAATATTTTTTTAAGTTTGTTATAACCTGCATAAAAATGTATTATTTGCTAAACATGCAATTGTAGTTTGTCTTTTTGGTGTTATGATTTCATTTGGTTTAACATTATGAGAATCAAGCAGCATGAGAAGTTGGTTGAAGGAAGATTGAGTAGTAGATCCCTAATTGGCAATAGGTATCATATGTACAGAAAGCCAATTCTCATCTTTGTATTGCTTGAGCTTTGTTTTTTTACAAAAATATATTAAAGCCTAATATATAAGCCTGTCCTTATATGAATGGGAAACGTTTGTTGCACTCAAGCCTTCTATTGTGATTTTTAAGAGTTTTTAAAAATTATTATTCGATACTTTAACTTTTATGGTTTACAAAATTCTTTAATTCTCTTAATTCAAGGCCTCTCTATCCGTTACACTATTTTATTTCTAAAATCGCTTGACAAAAAAATTAATTTTAAAATTTTGTACTTTTTTTTTCATCATGTGTTGGATAATTTTTTGTGAATTCTATAGTAATAAATTTTATAATGTTATCAAGTAATAAATTTTATAATGTTATTAAATAATGTGATTTAATTTAATCTAATGATAAATAATATTTTTTATTTAATTTGTAGTATAATAATGTAAATAATTTTCTTTGGACACGAGGACGGGTACATAGATAAGTGAAATATTATGGTCTTAAATTGGGCCGTCGCCCCAAAATAGCCTCTTATCCTTTCCTGATCAGTTATTTTTAATCACTTCAATTTTTTATTATTACGGCCACCTTGGGTGTCAAATGCAGAAACCTAATCTGCAGACGCAAAATCAATTTCTTTTGGCTTCACGGCAGCAACAACGGACTTTGGCACATGGTCAAGTACAGAGTAGCCTTGGAAATTCAAGCAACTTTGGAGACATGGATCCACGAAGGTTAAATCAGTTGCCGAAAGGTAGGTTGAATATAAAAGATCCTTACTCCACGAGTTTATATATATATATGGAACGGTATATATATGGATAGTAAACTTGAAATTTGTATAAATAAAATAGATGATATCATGAACCAATCTACCGTTCCATTTATTGAAAAGAGATAGTAATCTAATATTTTAGGTTGATAAAGATAAGTTAGAAGAAGTTAATAACTTGATGGAACATAATTGAAGTTAATAAACTTTTATCTAAAATTATGTTTGGTAATATGGACTGCCAGTTAGTTACTCACTTATGGACTGAAATTTGATATTTTTGTTTATATAATTAAGTATTTAGTTTTTTTAGGTTAGACTAAATTATGTAAGTGAATTGTTATTTAAATAGGAGGTAAACATCCAATTTTTGAGAAGAACCCTTTAAAAGTCTGTAGAATTTCAGATAATAAATCTAAATTGATTTAAGCAAACTTTTATAAGCTAAATAAAATTAAATTTAAGAAAAAGTACCTTCAAATCTATATTGAAATGAAATACATAGAAAACTTGAGTTTAAAGTTTAAACTTAAGTTTAAATCAATTATAAAAATAAATTTACAATTTTAATACCATTTTTAAGTTGTTCTTTTTATCTTTATTTCTGAAAGATATTACATTAGATTTTCATCTTGATTAATATATTGATTCTTTTAATATGTTCGAGTTATAACATAGTAAGTTTTCTATTTATGTTACCTATTCTTTTACTTTAATGATTTAAGATTCCTTTTGCAATTACCCATATGGTTTTGAGTATAAAATTTTATCTAAAATAAAGTTAGCTCTATGAGTAGATGGTTATAAAAGTGATTTCTATAAGCTTGTAGAAATCTGATGTAGGTCATATCTGTAGAGATGATATTATTTCAAAGTATTTAAAGAAAAATCGAGATTTTTATGTTTTCAAAATAAATCTAAAATCCAATAATTTGACTGGTTATCTAATCGAAGTACTAACATCTAACAAGTACAGGAATTTTTTCGAGCTGGCACATTCCCAACATTCTTAATGCTTATAGACAAATCCAAATGGAACAATGTTGAAAGTGCTTAATACAAGATTTATTTATTCAGAGAACTTGTAATTTCAAGATAACCTTACAAAGAGAATTTATTTTTCCATGATATTACAGACTACAAATTGAAACTTTAAAAAAAAAAAAAAAACCATTATTCTAAGCCATACAAATAGATTTAACTTACAAAAACTAAGAAAAACTAATATAATTCCTTACCTCATATAGCTCAGAAATCTCATCTGGCCAATTTCAACAAAATTACCAGATACAAACTGTCAATCACTCTATTCAAGAATTGGAAATAAGAGCGTCTCCATGAATTACAAATCAGTAAAGACCCCCATATTCCCCAGAATCCTACCGCAAATCCAATCCCCATACCAGCATAAAGAGATGACCTGTCAATCCATTCTTCACCTCCGATGAGGCCAGCACTTTGTGCATGCTGATTCTTTTCATCACCTGCACAGCCATTCATAAGTGGAGGTCCACAAAGTCCTGGATTTCCCAAATATGTAGAGACATTGAAGCTTTGCAGCTGAGTGCTTGTCGGAATTCTTCCAATCAATTGGTTATATGACAAGTCCAATGTTCCAAGGAAAGTTATATAAGCTAAGCTTGTCGGAATTTTATCAGAAAGTTGATTGCGAGACAAATCGAGAGACTCCAATGATTTCAACTTGCCAATTTCCTTGGGGATGGCTCCAGTCAAGTTGTTTCTTGATAGGTTCAACGAAATTATTCCTAATAGACTTGTCACTTCTTCAGGAATTTCTCCAATCAATTTATTGCTTGCAAGATCAATAACCTTCAGCAATCCAAGAGTTTGGCTATATTTTTGCTCCATTCTTTTCCATAAAACAGATGCATAATCATCATACTTCGAAAAATATGATGTCACCCACAAACCATTTTTATTCCAAGAATCGTAAGAATAAAAAAACTGATAGTTTATAGTTGCATCCGAACTTTGATTCCTAGCCATAGCAGTAAGGTTGTTAAGGCAAGATGGAATGGTTCCTGACAAATTGTTGAATGAAATATCCAATACTTGAACAAAGGCGAGGCGACACAATGTTGATGGTATGTTTCCATGGAATTCATTTGACCGTAATTGAAGCACAACCAAGTTTGTTAGACTTTCTCCTATCCATGATGGTACCCTTCCAGTTAACTTATTCTCTCCAAGATCTAAAAGCTTCAGCCGAGAGCAATTTTTCAAGGATGAAGGCAGTTCACCAACAAAACTATTGTTCCTCAAACGCAACGTTTCAATGCTCTGAAGAGAGCCCATTGAGCTTGGGATTATCCCAGATAAACCATTGTTCTCTAAATTGAGAATGATTAACCAGTTCAATTGTGCCCAACAATCAGGAAGGCCTCCTGAGAGCATGTTGTGAGAAAGATCAAGATAGGTCAAACCACTATCCGTTATCATGCATAAGAAAGACAAAGATCCTGAAAACATATTATTGGAGAGATTTAGTGCTGTTGTGTTGTAAAGGAATCTTGATATATGGCCATGGAACAAGTTGGAACTCAAATCTACTGTGGGAAAAATATAGAACTGTGTTGATAAATTTGGCACCTGGCCATGTATATGGTTAAAGGACAGGTTCAAATATCGTAATTTGGAAGGGAAATTCCAAAACCAGCTGGGAATGGCATCTGAAATCTCGGAATTTGAGATATCAAGGTAAGAGAAATTCCTTTGGGTTTGAAGCCAAGTTGGGAACTGGGGACCCAATTTACAGGATCTCAGTTTGATAGTATCCAGTTGAAAAGAGGGAGTCCAATCATAAGTAAGATTCAAAGTTAACAAATTGTCAGATAAGTCCAGGTACTGCAATTTGCTGAGTTCAGACAGGTGACCATCAGACAGAATTCCATCCAACTTATTGCTTCCCACGTGCAGTTCAATCAGAAATGAAAACTTTGAAAAACTAGGCAATGATCCTGCTAATTGGTTTCCTGCCAGGTTCAAGACACGGAGTTTAGAGAAGTGTTTAAATCTTTCAGGAAAAGAACCGTCCAAATGATTGCCATCAAGATGTACTTCTCTCAGTGATTGGAATTCAGTGATATCAGGAATTGACCCTGAAATTTGGTTTTGACCTAAAGTTATAATCTCCAAGGAATTTAGGCTTTCTAAAATGAGAGGAAAGGGTCCACTCAGGTTATTGTGAGACAGATCTAACGTTTTCAATTGACACAGATTTTTAAAGGACGGTGGTATGCTACCTTCGAGCTGATTGTGGGACAGGTCAAGATTCACAAGGGATATCATGTCTCCAAAAGAATCTGGAATTGGACCTTTCAACTGTTCATCTTGGATTTTAAGATCAACAACGCCGGTGCTAACATTGAACAACCATGAGTGAATTGGGGTACTGAAACTGTTATTGATGAGGCTTAGGGCTGCTAGAGATTTAGAAGGATCAACATGGAAAAGAGATGAAGCATTAGTTTCAGGAAGTTGACAATGAAGTAGTAGTAAGATTGACAAAGAAGGGTGCAGTTTTATTGATTTGAGCAAATCCACAGCTTTGCCAAAGTTGATATCACTTAGGTAAAGTTCCCGTAAAGAAGAAAGGCTATCAAGCCAATCAATACTGTCTACTCTCATCGCATAATCATAATCTCTCTCATAATTATGAGCAATATTGAGAGAGAGAAATTGCAGGTTCGTGAGATTTCCAAGCTGATATGGAAACGTAACGTTAATACTATACCATGTCAGCTGGAGATGTGTTAAGTTTCTGAGTGAACCAATAACGTCTGGTATTTTTCCGTGGACATTATCCCCGAGGCTCAAGTGACTCAAATATGGCAATTCAAGCAAGGAAGAACATACATTACCACTCATAATCTCAATCCCAGAAACATCAAGCATGACAACATGACCAGTGTGGTTGTCGCATCCAACTCCTGTCCATCTGCAACAATCTTCATCTCCACTTGTCCATGAGGAAAGATAGTTGTATGGATCGATGGGGCCTTTCTTGAAGTTGAGTAGAGCTTGTCTCTCGCTCTCAATGCACCTCACAGTTGTATTTGCATAACCCAGAATGCTGATTGTGGTGAAACCCATAATGCATACCACCACCCAAACTAATTTCCTGACCTCTGTCATGTTGAAGCAGCTTCAGGGCAGAGATTTTTTTATGGGTTTGGATTGAAACAACTTTAGTAGGTGGGAGTTCCTTAATTGCCATTTTCTGATTCCAACATGCATCTTAAATAGTGAAGCAAAAGTGATTGTCATAGTCAAGACTTTTCATAGCAAATGTTTGTATATACTTAAGCATGGAATTATTTTAGCAATTTAGTTGTTGGGTCGGTGAAATGAAATTTTTCCACAAAGAACAATTGGATGGTCGGTGTTTGGTTGACATTGTGTGTCTATCTTGTTGGATTATTTATTGATCGAGTCCTTGAAGTGAACTTAGGGGCATGTACAGTTGGGTAATGGCTCTTTTAGTCAGAAATTCTAATATGAACTTATTTTATAAGATGATGAATTATTCAATCAAAAAAAAAGTTTATATAATTTTTTTATTTTATCAATAATAATTAATAATTTTTTTATTAATCTATATCCAAAATATATTGTTTAAATTTATATTTGCAAGATATATGCATACATCCCTGTCACTATAAACATCAAATATTTTTCTATTTCTTTTCTTTTTTTAATTAGTTTTAAGTTTCTTTCTTTCTTCTCTCTCATGTCTTTTCCAACATATAACCTAGCAAAATCATATAATCAAACTGATGAACCCTCCGTAAGGGTCACTTATTGATGAACTCTCCGCAAGGGTGTGTTGGTTATTATCACTTAGGAAGGCAAATTATATAATCATTTTGAAACACTAAAATTTCATTTGTTTTATAAAAAAATAATTTATTTAAAAAAAAGATAAGTAATACTTTTCAATATTTGAAATATACTATAAAATATTATTTTTTATTTATAAGATTATAATAAAATTTATATATACTATTATTATTTAAAATACCAAAAATATATTAAAAATAAAAATTTTATGAATCTCACCTATGACTAGTTATCATCACTGTCAACAATAATCAGTAATAGGTATCGATAGTCAAAATGACGGTGATAATAAATATATTTATTTATATAATTTATGTTTCATTTGAATAAGTTTGTCAAATTCTAGAAATTATATTTCTGTTTTTAAAATAAAAATTATTTTTCAGAAAAATGATCTAATTTTCTTTTTAATCAAAAAAATATTTTCTACTAATCAATTTTCTTGATTACATCAAACAAAAAAATATGAAAAATATTTTCTTTAAAATAAATAGAGCTAAAAAATAGTATTCTCTCTTGCAAATATGTGAGTTCTACACTTTATATTAACAGATATACCTTATAAAGGAAATATTATTTTTAAATAGTTTAGAGCCTTGAATAATTACTTATTTGTTGTTTGATAAAACTAAAAATTAAGTGTTGAAAAATTAAATATTAAATAATTTTAATATTGAAAATTTAAAAGTAGAATAATTTTAATACTAAAAATTTTAAGAATTGAATAATCATTAAATAAATACCATTATATGGAGGAACAATTCCCTAGAGAGTATGCCCTCGGAAGAGACGCTGTTCAGCTCAAACAAGCACTAATTAAGATTGAAAACCCTGAGACCTGTATGTCTGCTCCTTCTCCTCAAAATCTAGCTGCTCAATCAGTTCGTTTGATTTCACTTCTTTTTTTTTTTTCTTTGTATCATATGTTTTGGGTTTTGTTTAAATAAGACGTCGAATTGGTCCGCTTCCTAGACAATTAGGGGAACAGTGAAATGATTAACATTCTGTGTGGCAATTAGGCCATCAACTGAGGAGAATGGGAAAAGAAAGAGGAGCACGAAAATGCACATTCTCAAATGGCTCACATGCCTATGAGTCAAAGTCGATTAGTAATAATCAAGAACACCTCTTTTTTAATTTGTCTTAGATCTCTGTGAACTTACTAAAATGGAACATTATTCTAGAGTGATCTTTCTTTTGGCCAGATATCATCCTGCATTGAGAAATTTCTGAATGTTTTGGACATTATAAGTTAATATTAAGTCTGTTTGGGTTTCTACCAAAGCTAGTTAAAAAGATTCTCTCTTTTGGTCAGTGCTAAAGGGAGAGCTTTTGCCTCAGGGGACAAACCCTGAATTAAAGATTCATCATAGAGTTGGTTGCAATTATTGTGGGGTAATTTCCAGTCCTTTATCTCATGCATTTGTGTTAATGCCCTTCTTTTAGTGACGGGACATATTCAGCACCAAGTGCACCTGAAAACTTGGCCGTTTGATGTATTTTATGTTAGTATGTTTATAATGTAGAGAGCTTTAGCTATTAATGGCTAGAACGTTGGGTTTGTTGATGTTGACAACTGTTTAGACATCACAATAACGTCCATCTCTAATGATTTTTTTCTGGAATATGCTGAAAGTGAGCTGAGCCTTATGATTCTGGGGCCAGTATATTTTTTTTAGGGTGATTACAGAAACAACTCCAACCTATATCTCAACTTGCAACGTTGCAAAACCCACCCCATCCTTACAAAACCTTCACAATTCAAGACTTCTTAAGAATTTTAAAAATTTTAGTGAACTAAATTACATGTGGCAAGTATTGATTGGCCCTTTAAAATAATAGTT
Organism: Omphalea diandra; assembly: GCA_949677035.1. NCBI lineage: Eukaryota > Viridiplantae > Streptophyta > Magnoliopsida > Malpighiales > Euphorbiaceae > Omphalea > Omphalea diandra. Next base: position 29,968 of record CATIWR010239758.1, on the reverse strand, counting down.
ATCCTGAACTCTCTCCAGCACAGGCAATTGCAATTGCAAATGCACTTCTGTCACTTCCTATGATATATGCGCTAAATCTCTTTGTTCTAGGAGGTTAATGTGTTCAATATCTATTGTTTTGCAACTTGTCCTTAATTGCAGTTGGTAAAGCGAACTGCCTCCCTATCTCTCTCACCATTTGTGCTCATTGCCTTGTGGTTCAAGCTTTCAACTGGCTGTTGAAAAGTGTGTTGTGTTCTGTGATTGGTTTTCTATCCTAGTAATATGTGAATCATACTGAGTTTGTTCTCTGTGCACTTGAAATAAGCATGTTGGTTACCTGTTGGAAGTTGAAATGCAATAATAGGTGGGGAAAGATTTTAACAGTTTTGTGGTTCATTTCAACTTTCACATGTAGTGGTACTTCTAATTTTCACCAATGTTAAATTTTTTTTTTATATATATATATAGTTATGCCATTCCTTGTAATGTCTAGTCTCTTTTTTTTTTTTTTTGTTTTCTGGACTATATATTATTGTATTTTAAGAACAAAATCCTAGAAATTTTTTTCCCTTTTAGAAGTTTTTTAAGTTTTTTTAAAAAATTAATTTAGTAATTTTATATAACATATAATTAATAATTATATGTGACTATATTTTTAATTAACACAGTAATTGTTGTGTATATGATGACGTATTATTATATTATATACAATTATTTGTACGGCTGTTAACCGGGATTTTATTGTAAGATGGGGGAGAGTCAGGGTGGGTCCTTAGGAGGAGTTGGAGTGTAGGAGCGTTTTAGGGTTTCTGGAGATTCCCTTAATAATCGAAGTGTGAAAAAAGGTATTGCAAGGGATTAGAATCCAATGCAAATGCTCATACCTTTGTAAATAGTTTCTGCATTTTCCCCCCAATTTGACATTTCTTGTATGATTCAGTAATTGTCAGCCCTTCTCTCTCTCACACTCTTTTTTTTTTTTTAAATTTTTGATACTTTTATAATGTCATAACGGATTAATAATTAGTATTAATAGAGTTAAAATTTTTAACAAAGATTTTTATTAAAAAAATTTTAGAGGACAAGATTTGAATTGAAGATTCTGAAACATTATTCCAAACCACTCGGCAATGGAACACTTACTCTTTTAATGATAGATAAACCTATATGAACTTTTGTAAGTTAATGATTATGGTTGAGAATGTTTGGCCATTAAAACATGCCATTTGATCTATGTATTCTAATTTTATATTTACTAGTGAAAATTCTTTTTTTTTTTTTTTGCATAATTATTTAAATTTATATAAATAAAATTTATTAAATTTTGTAGGGAATCAAATAAGTTTTTATGCATTTTTTCTTATTAAATAAACTTAAGAATATATGCTAAAATAAGAAAATGTAGTCTAAAATCAAATTTTATATGTCTCCAAAAAGATAAGTCTTTTGTATTAAAAACTTGTGTATACTTTGGCAAAACTGACTATTAAATGTGTAAGAATTTCTTCAAAATTTAGTACATGAATTTAAAACATCATTCAATAGTTAAATGAAAACGAATTTTGTATATATTTACGCCTTAGATTTGAAATTATTTTGAACCATAATTTCAATCATTGAAATTAAACACTGAAGAAAAATAGACTAGAAGAATTGAAAATAATAGCTAAGTTTTCCTCTTTTTGACTTTCTTTCAAGACGACTATTAATGAGTATAACAGTTAAGGCTAGGGTTAGAAGGTAGGAGAGATAATTTAGCATATTTATAGTAAATTTAACAAGTCCACTCATCATAGATTCATATTAAATTATACCTATACATGACTGTCTTTTATATTAGCTCACTAAAGATGTCATAAATTCATAACTCATTTGATCACAATTTAATTAAACTTACTAATTAATCAATAAACTATATTACTCAGTCTATTTATAAATAATTAAAACAAACAAATAATTAATATTAGTCCATACACAAAATTCTAACATTCTCCCATTTGGGCAATATTAATGATGACGTTTTTATGTTTTATAAAAAATATTTTTGAAAATGACTCTCAGACTGAACATTTTAAACCCAAATGTGACAACAAAATTTTAGAAAACATATAGTTTATTGATAAAATAACACCTTAAATATAATATTGTCTACATTAAATTATTAATATATGATCATGACAATAATTATGTCCTTTATTGACAAAGTATCAATTCATAGTTACAAATATTGACAATTTAATTGAATTAGATTTCGATATGACAGTATAGCAAAAAAACAACACTCGCATGTGATCAATGCACTATTTTCATTATCAGTCCTCCAAATATTTCTCTTTCGCACCTACTCATATAAGCAAGAGAAACTCATAAGGCTTCGCAATAAGGCTTCTGTTTCCATTTTAGAAATACAAACATATATGTCTTAGCATTTGTTTCTAGAAACACAGTTGGGAGCTAATTAATATAGCTTAAGATAATTACAATAATCTTAAGCACATCACGCGTAACTCATGACATGTTCTATATATATATATATTGAATGTGCACATATGCATAACAAATAACCACAAAGTACTTAACTCATATAAACAAATATATATGAATATGCAATGTAACAAAATTATTTAACTCAAACGCTCAATTACTAACACAAAACTCTCACAAACCAAACACATCAAAAGACTTTATAACACTCATATTACTAACATGTTTTTTGAAAATTATGGGTCTAAGTCCTTTGGTTAGAGGATAAACTAATATTAAATCAGTACTAATATACTCAATCTCAATGTCTCATGTCTTCACTAAATCTCTAACTGTAAGATATTTAATCTTCATATGCTTAGAACCACTTGAACTCTTATTGTTCTTAGAAAAAAACATAGCAGCATTATTATCACAATAAATTCGAAGTGGCCTAGCAATTGAATCAATCATAAGCAACCCAAAAATAAAATTCTTCAACCATATAGCTTATCTACTAGCACTATAACAAGCAACAAACTCAGCTTGCATGGCAAAAGAAGCTATAATTGTTTGTTTAACACTCTTCCACGAAACAACACTACCAACAAGTATAAAAATATAACCTGAAGTGGACTTTATATCTTCTTGATAGCTTGCAAAATCAGAGTCTGAATACCCAATTACTTCAAGATTATTCATCCGCCTATAAACTAGCAAATAATCCTTCATCTTTGGCAAGTATGTCATTACCTTCTTAGTAGCTATCCAATGATCCTACCCAGGATCAGAAAGATATTGACCCAAAACACTAACAATGTACGCAATATCTGGTCTTGTAAACACTTGGACATACATCAAGCTGTCAATCTGGCTTTAAATTTCTCAATCTTTCTTTTAGAATCTTTCTTAGTTTTGAATACTCGTTTGCAACCTATGAGTTTATGATTAGAAGGAAGTTCCACTAGCTTCCAAACTCTGTTATGACTCATTGATGTTATCTCATCTTTCATAGCATCAATTCACAAATCAAAATAAACATTATTAATTGCCTCATCATAAGATACAGGATCAACAACATGACCTATATGACAATCACCTTTACCAAGATAAACCTCATAATCATCTAAAATTGTTGACCTTCTTGCCCTAATAGACCTTCTAATAGGTAATGTTTCAACTACAACAGACTCTAGAGGATTCTCAATAAAAGGAGGAAGATCAACTGCACCTTCACCATCACCACCTACTTGAACAGAAACCTTTATAATCTTTTCATGGAATGCAGGTAAAGAAATGATTGCAGTTTCACTTTGTACATCATGAATAGATGGTTGAGAAATCTCTAGATCAACAACATCCATCTTTAAAAACTTTATAGTCATGGACTTTACAATCCTTGTGCCACATGTAGGATAATATAACTTGTATCCTTTAGAATGGGCTAGGTACCCAATAAAATAACAACGAGTAGTTCCAGGGTCAGTCTTTACCTCATTTGGATTATATATTCTAACCTTAGCAAGATAACCCTATATAAGAAAATGTTTCAAACCAGGTTTTCTACCAGTCTGTAACTGAAAAGGTGTTTTAGGCACAGATTTACTAGGGACACGGTTCAAAATATAAAAGAGCAATTTTAATAGCCTCACCCCATAGAATTCAGGTAAAGTAGACCTACTCATCATATCCTTCGAAGTATGATTACGCCTTTCAACGACACCATTTTGCTCAGGACTACTACGCATGGTATATTGGGCAACTATTCCACACTCTTGCAAATATTTAGCAAACAATCTCATATGTTGCCCAGTCTCATTATATTTGTCATAATATTCAACCACACAGCCAGACCTTACAATTTTAATGACTTTTTCCAATTATTTCTCAACCTCAGTTTTGAAAATTTTGAACATCTCAATGACATCGGATTTCTCCTTTATCGAGTGTAAATGGCCATAACGGGAAAAGTCATCAATAAAGGTAATGAAATATTTATTGCACAAATAGTAGGTGAATAAAAACCACTAATATCAGTATGAATAATCTCTAGAAGATTCGAACTTCTATTACCTTTCTTTTTAATCTTAGTCAATTTACCCCTTATGCAGTCCACACAAACATCTAGATCCTCCATATCAAGAGAAAGAATAATGTCATTTTTCACTAGTCTTTCAATTTTTTCTCTAGATATATGACCTAAACATTTGTGCCACAATGAAATTTCTTTAACTAAGGATCGTTTGGCATCACAAGAAGGTCCACAATTACTAGCATCATCCAAACACGATCTATATAAATTATCCAATAAAACACATTCACTAATCAATTTAGAGTCTAAAGACATATAAACTCTTCCATTATCAATAGCAAAATGATATTCACTCATATCTAAAACAGAAACAGAAACCAAGTTTCTCCTAAAAGATGGAACATAAAAGGTTTTCTCCAAAATGAGACAAAATTCATACTCCAATGTTAACCTAACTACTTTAACTTGCTCGACATCTATCTCCAAATTATTCTCAACTCTAAGCTTGGCTCCCTTTCACTTAGTTTTCATTTGCTTATGAATCCCTGCAAGGATAGAAATATGAACAGTTGCACCTTTACTAAACCACCAAAAGTTTGGTGGTACATCAACCATATAACATTCAAAGCAAACATAAGCCAAAAAAAATACCTTCTTCTTCTTTCTTCTTTGACCAACCTGTGAATTGATGACAATCATTTCTCTTATGACCTTCTTTATGACAAAAAAAATATTTCACCTTACTCTTGTTGACAATTCCTATCACCTCCCTTCTTGGTATGGCTCCTACCATGCCATTTAAAATTTTGATTCTTTTTAGGAGCATAATAATTAGATTTAAGCTTATCCTTATCTTTTTTAGGATCAGCCCTAAGTTGTGTCATTAGCATGAAAACCTCACCATTCTCTTTCTTAATTTTCTTTTCCTCAGCATCACATTTGGTTATAAGGTCATTAATGGTCTATGTATGTTATAGGTGGTCTTAATTTGGCTAAATTCATGAGGCAAAGTGTTTAGGGCTTGGTGAACTATGAATTCATCAGAAATCTCAAGTTTAAGACCCCTAAGTTTGGTTTGAAGGTGAACCATATTTAGAATGTAATCTTTCACACTCTCACTATGGTTGTATTTCATACTGGTTAACTGACTCATAAGGGTCTCAGCTTCAGCTTTATCAGATACGAAGTACCTATCTTTTATAGCAACAATAAAAACTTTGGCAGTAACATCAGTGGGGAAACTACTCCTAAGGTATTCAGGAATAGTTTTCCTCATGGCCATAAGACTAAGATGATTAGATCTCTCCCACTTAGCATGTAATTCATTTTCCTCGACATTACTTTCACGAGTGGGTTTAGTAGACTCATCCTTATAACGGGCATAATCTATTTCACCTATTCTCAAAACAAACTCAATGTCCTCTTCCACTGTTTAAAGTTTGTGCTAGTCAAGAGTTCAACAGTCGTAGTACTATTATTGAGACTAAAGGAGACTGTTTTGCGTCAAAACAAAAGCATGTATTAAAATTGAACTATATACAAAATTAAAGTTATAATTTACACAATCTAGAAAATTCTGACATTACTGCATATTCCCCTTCGGGCAGAACATGCACATGCAATAAAATTTCTAGTTATGAAACACATAATCAAAATTACACCAGTTTTAGAGAAATCTATTCTCTTTGGGCATATAGACTCTCTAGACTAATGCAACTTTTAACACAAATAGCTTCATTTCAACACTCACTCCCAAAATCAATGCATCTAACAACCTCATTTGGGTAAGTTATTATATACATTTAGAATTATCTCTTTGCAAATATTGAAAATAAATCTATGAATTTCATTGGATGTTTCACTTTGGTGGTAATACCCATATCAACCCAAAAAATTATTTTTAATTAGAGATTAATAAAAAGCTCAATTAAAATACATTTCAAACGCAAATATATATATCAAACTTGTATAAGGTACCAAACACAATATATCTTAATTTTAAATATATGAGTATTATCTCATATATATACAAATCAAATAGTTATTATTTATTTATTTTATTACAAATCTAATATCACTAAATTGTAAACTGACAATTAATTATATATAAATCATCTATATATATATATATATTAATAATCATTAAAATAATAATAAAAAAATATCATGATAAACATTAAAAAAAAAAAAAAAAAGACAGATATGTGGTTTTCACGCCTAGAAATATAACAAGTAAAAATATACTATGAACCAATGACAGATATGTGCAAGATACTCTGAAAATAACATGCAGTGACACATAGACATGCGTGACCCAATCTAATAATTGTATGAGAAATTTTGGGATAACAAAAAACACATGCATTTGAACTAAAGAGCATGACTAATAACTAGTAAAAAAAAAACAAAAGTGACAGACAACCTTTGTCCTGATTGACATACAACACCATGTAGCCATATCTTGATTGTCATACATCACTCACCAGACGAGGGTGTGTGTGTGTGATAATTAGTCAATTGACCCTTTTTTTTAATTTATTCAATTCCTTCTTTAGATAAAATAAGAAAATAAACTCATAATTTAATTATCAATACAAAATATTTAGGATTCTAAACTATGTATAATCTCATGCTCTGATATTACATATAATAATTTATTTAGGATCTAGTACATATTAAGAACATTAATCAATAGTTAAGTGAAAACGAATTTTGTACCTGTTTTAGATTCAAAATTATTTTGAACTATAATTTCAACCACTGAAATTGAACAATAAAGAAAAATAGATTAGAAGAATTGAAAACGAGAACTAAGTCTTTCTCTCTTCGATTTTCTCCCAAGACGGCTATTAATAGATGTAGTAGCTACAATTAGCATTAAAAAGTAGGAGAAAAGACTTAGTCTATTTATAATAAATTTAATAGGTCTACCTATTACAAGTTCATGTTGAATTAGGTCTACATATGACCGTCTTCCATATTAGCCCACTAAAAGTGTCAAAAGTCTATAACTCATTTGATCACAATTTAAATGAGTTTACCCACTAATCAATAAACTATATTATTCAGTTCGTTTTATACAAAATTAAAACAAATCAATAATTAATATTAGTCTAGATAAAAAATTCTGACAAAATAATCATAATGTAACTTGATTGCTACTAGGTTATACATAGCTTAAAATGAATATTTATTTCCTTGTCATATATAATAAATCACAACACAAAAGAAATTTTTCTAATTTTCCAGATAGTTCCTCACTTTGCAAAGAATTCCAAGCAAACCTTATGGAAACATGTCTGACTTGCTAGCTTTTTATATCACTTTATCCTTTTAGTTTTTATTAACTACAAAAGGGTGTTAGGGCTGTGGGCTAAATTCACATAAATAATTAATGCACAAAATAAACAACAAGAATAGCAAACCATAATTTACTATGAAAAATCTTTAAAAATTAAGAGGAAAAAATTGCAGAATAATTTCTAAAAATCTTCACTATGCAAGTAGGAATATAAATATTCTCTAATATAACACACTGAAAAAAATTAACCTTCCAAAATAGTGACACTTAGCTCTCTCACTCTAATTCTTCTCTTAAACTTTGTGTCTGGCTCATACATTTTGAGGCCTTTATATAGAATCTCAAAGCTTGCAATTCTGAAAAATGGTAAGCATCTCCATTTGACAGTTACACCCCTGATTATCAACTAACTTTTAAAGATCATCAGGTCCCTAACTGTATGAGCAATTTATACAGCTTTCTGATTTCTCAAACCTCAATTTCAGTAACGATAATAGCCCCTAAAATTGCTTTCTCAGTGACAAGCTTTCAGATTTGTTTCCTTATTGCACCTTTGTGTCATAATTCAACAGTTTTATGTAAGCCTTCTGCCAATTTAGACTTGTAAACTATACTCCGCAGTACGCAATATGCTTTATGACGACCAGAACAACCTTTCCAAAGTAAATCTCTGCACTTCTTTCTATTTTTGCTATCTCTATCTTAGGAGGAATAAAAATCTGACACCAATAAAGATGAAAGCTCATTAATGCTGAATTGATAATCTATAACCTCCCACTTTAAAGGATGTGGAACAAATGTCTCGTATCGGAAAGAAAAGAGCAAAGTTAAGTGACATATATATGTTGAGAGAGTAAAATTAAAATGGCTAAAGACATTTTGGTGGAGGTTAGCTAATATTGAAGTTCATTTCTAAGCCCAATTGATATGTTTGTAATCCAAACTCAACACTCAAAACCCATGAAAGTGAAGTTCATGGATTCAGAATTTCTAACATCCTTATACAAGCCGATGTAAGTGAAGTTCATAGGTTCAATATTTCCAACATCCTTATATAAGAAGGAAACTCAGCAGTCCATCCACTTATGTGTCTTTGAATGATTTACCAATCAGTACTTGGCATGCTACTCAGTCCATGTTGAATCATAAAGCATAACTTAAGTCACCATGACACAACAAAAATAAATCATCTGCAAAGAAAAGATTATTTAATTAAAATTCGTCGTACCCTTAATGGAACTTAAAATTTGCATTAGTGAGATACAATGAGTTTAATCTCCCTAAGTATCTCAAGACAGACGACGTCTAGAACAATTGTAAAAGTTGTTATATTAACTTATATTGACAATTTTCCATTAAAAAGAGAAGTCATGAATAATCATAATCCTTCAAATCTTCTAAAAAAAAAAGAAAAAAGACTGACCATCAGGTTTTGGACTTTTCCCTCTATCTATTCCAAACATAATGTTTTTTACTTCTTCAAAAATTGGAACACATAAATTTGACTGACCTTCAATATTTAAAAGAGTACCACCTTTAATGACTTGATTATCACAGTGCTCTCTCTCCAAACAAGTGCATCTCAGAAGAAATTTTTTCTTTTTCAGTAATTAACCATAGCTTCCTTGATATCCTTATCGTCCATCAAATAGCAGCCATCATTACTCTTTAACTTCAAAATTTTATTTCTAGCTATACACTACTTGTCTATATTGTGAAACTATTTGGTGTTGTTATTTCTAACCTCAATCCATGTTGCTTGACTACATTATGAAAGTATCTGGTGTTGTCTACTCTAAGCTGATCAGAGGTTTTTTTTTTCTTTTTTTTTTTTATTTATTAGACCATTGGTTATCTCATACCTAGTGTCTCAAACCTTTTTGAATATGAGATTACTCCATATTCAAGCGAGTAGAACTACAAGAGTGATGAAACTCTTCTTATCGAGTTTTAATACAACAGTGATATGAGACTTTTATCTCATAAAATTTTCCTCCTATCTTAATAATTACTATAACTAAATTACCATAGCAGCTTCCTCATCCAAAAGCTCTTAATTTTGAGGATTGAATTACAATTATTCAAAAATTTGTCTGCAAACTTGATTTGTAAGGAATATCAACAAATTAAGGTTTATTAAATTTGATGAGATGAGATTTAAGGAGCTTTAGTTTCCAAACACCTCTAAACACAGCACATATATGAACTTCTAAAGATCAGTCCTTCTGAAGCATACTATGAAAATCAGGGTGCTCCATCCATATGCTAAAAAACTTAAAGGAAATTGTATTTAGAAACTTTATTTTTAAATAATAAAACCAACATTTGTTTGAACCAATAATAAAGCCAACATTATTGATTTAATAAACTGTAATTAAATTGAAATGGTAACTTTAATATCTTGCATGAAAGACAAAAATGCACTCTAATCAATTTTATAAATTTTTAATAGATAAACAAGCATAATAAATATAATTCATTGCTAGTTTTGCTGAGAATAAATAAAAATTTAAAGTTGAATATATTTTTAAAAAAATTTGATACTATCAGTACCGACCCTAAGGGCCAGCCATTAAGGTTTACGCTAAGGGCCCCAAATTTTTTTAAAAAATTTTAAAGTGAAATTGTTTTAAGATGGTATATACTTTTCTCTTTGTATAGTTTAAAGTGCTTAATATAGAAAAAAAATATATATAATTTAATTTATTTTAAAACTTTTAATAAAAAAAGTCTAAAATTTTTTACTGTACCTGTTGGCCGGCCTAGGTACTATAAAAAATAAAAATATTTTATTGTACTGCTCTGGCAGGTGGGGACTGAGCGATGAATAGGTTCACCGCCGACCACCGTGCATCACAGAGAATTAAAAAAAAAAGAAATGGCAAGATGGGGTCACAATGTTTTGGCGGGAAATTTAAGTGAAGAAAAGATTCCTACGGATATAAAACGACATCGACACTTATCATTAAACATTTTCTAATTGTACTTAAAAGCCCTAAAATTAGGAGAAAGTTGTGATTACTGTAAGTTGCAACCCACAACAAAGGACAATTTTTAGTATTCCAAGAAATTATTTTGATTTATATATATATAGATAATTCATGCAAATTATAATAAACTTAAAAAAAAATACTATTAAACAAAACATGGATGATTGCAAGTTAGAGGCACGAGTGAATAGATAAGTTCAATAACAATTCGTTAATGTGTTCGTTTGTAAAGTTAATGAACATGTTTGAATACTTTATTGATAAATGAACGAATATATGAACATATATAAACTCCACTCCTAATGTTTATAAATATGTTTATTTAATATTCTTGAACATATTTATTTTAAAGCTCATTTAAAATTCATTTTCATGCGATAATAGTTTGTTAATCAACCAATTTTAGGCTTTAGAAATTAATAATTTAGTAATAAATATGATTAAATTTTAATTTTATCCTATAATATATAATAAAATATTTATAATAATTAGTTAATAAGTGTAAATAGAATTAATATAACCCATAACTTATCACTAAGCACAAAATAAAATTATATGTTGTATCTATAATATTATAAAATCATAAATAAAAAGGAATTGATTAGTAAATATAGTTATTTGATAAAAATAAAAAATGTGAGAGATATAAAAATTTTATCTCATATCATTTACAAATAGTTTGAAAGAAGGTTGTTCTTTGTATAAAAAGAGAAATATCCTTCTTTTCTTTCATTCAACAATAATTAAATCCTCAAATGTATTATAATTATAGATACGTATAGATATATCTTGATAATACTATATGTACGTCAATTAATATAATTTATAAAATATATATTTTTAAAAAATAAATTAAAAATTTATTAAGTTCAATAAAAAAAAAAAAACCCGTCAAATTTAAACTTGAACATAAAATATGAAAATTGGATAAAAGTTGGATTTGAGCTACTAGCAACTGAGGCTTGAATTTGCCTCCTAATGGCAATAAATGTAGTTATGTAACTTCAAATATTATACAATTTGCGTACCCTAAAATGCATGCAAATTATTAAATGCATCAAACTGCAGGGCATGACTTACGCTTTGACTTTATTTGCCATATTATTGGATAATATTATAACTAGAAAGTTATCTCTATCATATCTCACCTAAAACAAAGTAAAATTATTTTATGTGATTATCAAATGCTCCATCATTATAGGCATAACTCTGAGCCATGACAAAGATAATGAAACATCTAACTTAAGAATATATTTTAGCATCAATTATTTTATTGATTAGATGATCAATAATGAACTTATCTTATCGATAAATGGTATAGTCATTAAAATAGCTAAATGAAAAAAAAAGTGTAAATTGTTGCATTATGCAGGAGAATACCGCATCAGAATTATCTGAACTGAGGTTAACAATATTAAAATTTTAATTTCAGTTAATTCAACCGTGATAATAATAACATTCGTAGTTATAGCAGTAATATCAAGTTATCAACAACAATAATAGTAATAATAATTGAGTAATAAAACAGTAAGTTGATAAAAGAACATATTTTGAGAACATAAATAATAAATAAGTCTTTATCTAAAATTATAACAAAGCTAAAGATGTCTAAAATTCCATTTATTGGTAGCATTAGTTGTTTATTCATTTAAAGATAAATATATTATTGTTAAAAGTGTCATATGAGTCGTAACATCAACAAAATTAATTTAGAATTAAATTTTAGAGAATTTGTATTGTAAATAGATTGATTTATTTATGACACAGTTTGAAACAAATCGTATAATAGGTTGATTTTTAAACTCATTACAACTTATTTAATTTTACGTGTTATGTTGAATCTTCTCAACCAGACAAAATCCATTTATAACTTGTGTAATTTATGTGTAAATGGTCATTCACATGTAATATATAATCTTTTTTTATGTACTTGTATTTACTTAAAAGAATTCAAACAATGGTTATTTGAAATTCTTATGTATTTATATTTATTTACAATTTTGCAAAAATAATTAAAATTTGATATTGTATTATTTGGGTTGAACCTTGAAGCTCCTCCCTTTCACCATTTTCAAGTACTTTCTCCTTCTCTTTCGCTTACCACTCCCATTCTCATCAACATTCAAACCAAAATTCTTTGAAAGGGATGCAACGAGACTTGCTATCTCATATCTTTCATCTTTGTTGCACTTGAAAATCCAACGGCTAAGTACACCTACACATGTACAATCATGGGCATGGACACGACAGTAGGTTGAAATTCTCTGATGAAATGCTCTACTTGTTTGACTAGTTGGAAGTCATCTTTCGCGAAGGCATCGAAATGAGTTTGTGTATCAACTTTAACTGGGTTCTTCGATGTGTTTGTGAATGCTTCAATTTCGATTTTCGTGGGTTTGTGAGCTTGGGTACTGGGTTCATGCATGAATGAAAGCTGACACTAGTTATAGTTCGTGTATGGATTATTTCGATTTTGTTTTTGATTGTGTTGATTTTTGTGTACTTGATTTTGATTTCCTTTCACGCTTATGAACCTTTCAAGTTGACACCAGCCGCAGCTCGTGTATGGATTATTTTTATTTCATTTTTTATTGTGTTCATTTCGATTTCCTGTGATTATATAATGAATCAATAATTCGAAGCCATCTTTGGCAATGAATATCAATTATGCAAATAATGCTTTTGTTAGATCGAGATATTCTGGTTGGGAAAGAAAATTTGATATAAAATTAAAGATATTATAGATATTTCATGAAAATTTAATAAAAAATTTAACAGAATAATATAATAATTAATAAAGTTAAAATTAAAGAATATTTTAGAATAATTTTTAAAAATAAAGGATTAAATAATAAATTAAGGTTTTTTTTTTTTTTTATAAGAGCAATCTAGATAACAGGTTAACTTGTATTTATTTTTACCTATGATAGCAAATAGAAATGTAGGTTTATAGATAAATCATGTGCACGTTAGAATTGACCATTATATAATATAGAGAAACATGATTTGGTGGTTTTGCACTCACAAGATTGTAATTTTTTTTTTGGATAATTATAGATCTGCAATTTATTTTGTTAATATTTTTGAGTCAAATTCCTTAACATTATTAAAAAATTAGAAAATGGTTACTCAGTATAATGTTTTAACTATTTTTTTTATGTATACACTAGTGATCCTAAGATTAAAGTAATAAATGATCTAATTATATCTAAATAAAAATAAGAAAAGAATTATATTTATTATAAATTATCTTCGTGATATTATTAGTGTTATTTCTTAAAGAGTGCAATGAAATTAACGAATTTAAAAGGTTTTGAAATCGTAATATAATCATTGTTATTGTTATTATTAAATTGATAATGATATGATCATAAAAAGTTTAAAAAATAAAGGTAGATGGTTTAGTGGAGTTTATTATTTATTTGATAAATATGTGTGAATTTTTGAAAGGTTTGTACATTATTACAGATATTCTTTATAGAGCTTCTTAGAAATGTTAGTACTTCACATAATTAATGTAGTTGGTTTTTTAAAACTCCAATTTTCTACTCTTTTCTCTCCATACTTTATGTAATTTTAGTCTAACATTTTTTGCTGTTTTCAGACTATTTCATAACTAATAAGTCTTAATTTTCTCATCTCTTGAGACTCCTTATCTTAACAATAATCTTAAACTTTATAAATTGCACTTAATTTTTTAAAATGATTAATAACTAATAAACTGCAAGTAAGTAATATAATTATTTTAATTTGTCAGTCCAAAACTTAAAAATGATGCAAATACTAACTGAAAAGTCTTGAAATTTTGTATATATATATATATATATATATATTAAAAATGCATCAAAACAACATAAGAGATATAATATTAAAAATGCATTGAGAGAAATATGATATCATGATATATAAATAGACTTGAAAATATTCAGCTTGTATATACTAAAAAAATTTGGTCCAATAAAAAATGAAACTAAAATAGAATTTTCACTTTATTTTCAAGCACTTCAAAAATTTAAGAATAAGATTCCAAAAAAATTAAGATATCTCATTATTCTTGAAATTTCATTGTCGAAATTGATTTATTTACTTATAAAATCTAAGGTTATTATTATATGTAGGGCTAATTATGAAAATTTTGTTAATATTGAAATTTTATTTTTTGTGTATTTGAAAGATTTTGAGAACAAAAACTAGATATATTGTTAATTGGATAAAAAAAAATCTAAGATAGATATGCAATATTTGAAATAATTACCAAATTTTACTAAAAAAAAATACTCTTAAATTAAATTCATACTAGATAAGAGTAAGAGAAATTAGTTGTAATATATAACTCAAAATACACAAGTCTAATAAACATAAAACTTTCTCCATACAAAAAGAATTCCAAAATCATTTAACAAAAAACTAATAAATGCCTACAATTATTTCTCTATTTGTAAAAAAAAAAAATCTATATCTATTTACCATTAAAACAAAATATAAAAACTCTACAAATTAAAAATTCCAAACCAAATAAAATTTTCACAAACCCTAATATGTATTTTCAAACTTTGTCCATGTATTTCAACCTCTTGACAACAATAATAACAATAATAATTGAGTCACATTTTATTATTTATATAAAAACATTATATTAACATATAATAGAGGTTCGACCGTACAAGTTTGGAGAGAATATTTTATCTTTTTTTTTTTTTTTGACAATCATAAATGGTGGGAAAAGAGGAGAGCCATATGCAAACCAAAATAAGTAAAAAGAATCTCAGGAGAAAATGAAAAATGAAAATAAAAAGGGCAGTGAAAGGAAATTAGAAAACTACAAAAATGTTTCCCTAATACCAACCCTTTTCAGGTACAAAACTGGTCCCTTCCTTTCTCTTTCCCTCCCTCTTATCTCTCCATTCGTCACTTCCTTCCATCTTTCCTCTGTTTTCCTTTCGTCATGAAACCTTAACCAAACGCACACTTGCACTTCCTTTCTCTACTACCAACCAAACCAAATGGGTAAGTACATGAAGAAGTCTAAAATCACTGCTGATGTGGCCGTTATGGAGCTCTCTCAATCCACCATCTTGTCAATGGGCGTCCGCACCAGAGCTAAAACCCTAGCTCTCCAGAGTCTCCCTCCTCCGTCCACCGCCGATGCTTCCCCTAACCTACCAGATTCCTCCTCTTTATCTTACCTTCAACTCCGTAGCCGTCGCCTCGAAAAGCCACCTCTGCTTCTACAAACCAAGAAACCACTAGAACAACCCAGACCCGGTCCTAGCAAGAAATTCAGCAAGATTTCCATTAAGGCTGCCGTCGCTCCCTCCTCCACCGGTGGTTGTAAGACGACGGCTGAAGGAGAAGCTGAGGACTTGGGTGTTGAGGCTTCTTTTGGAGAGAACTTTTTGGAGTTTGAACCAGGAGAAAGGTTTAATCTTTTTCCTTTCTTTATTCTGTTTTCTTTTTGTCTTTAATGGGTTTTATTTTTTCTTTTCTAGGTATTAAAGTTTTCAATTCCATTTTTGCCTACCTAATTTTTCTGGGTTTCTTTTCTGCTATTTTGTGATGTTCTCTTGTTGCTACTTGCATTGTAGTTCTTTGGGTTCTTTCATGACGTTTTTGATTCCTCTGTCATTTAAGGGTTTTTTTTTTTTTTTTAACAGTTATTTAGTTTCACTTTGGTTCATTGATTTAGTGCATGGCTGTCGTCGCCAAAAATATTTTCTAATATAATTTAACTTTTACTTATTATTATTATTTTGAAGTACTTACCTTTTTGCATAGAGAGAAAGAAAAGTAAGTTTCCTTTCACTGCAATGCTTATATACGATTTTTTTAAGCTTGTGCAGGGGGTAAAACTTTAAATAGTAACCTTGCATGCTTCATTCTCTGTTCTTGACAATTTTTTTTTTAATTTAGTTCTCTTAAAATTATTTCTTGATTCTTAATTCTGTTGTTATTTTTTAGGTTCATGTTTTGGTGCTTAACTGGGTGTTTCTGCATGAGTAATTGTGTTGTCTACTTCATTTTATTTCAGGAACTAGGCTAATAGTACAACATGGGGATAGGAACTATTGCTGAGATGATGAGTGTTTAGATTTTATAATTTTTTCTGCAATGAGAAAAATGAGAGAGAGAGAGAGAGAGATCTTTTGGGTTCTCTGTTTTAATTTTTTTTCAATCTTTCACTTTCATGTGAGACATTAATATTATTGCTACTGTATAAAATTGCTTTCGTAAAAAGTTATGTTGTCTGTCTGCGACTTGTGGGATGTGGTTCTCTCAATTTATGCATTACACAGGTTTCCATTATGCAACATGTGCCCACCACCAGAGTTATTAATGTTGCAACTTGCATTTCTTTGTGCTGTGACAATTCATTTGTTTATTTTTTTTTCCTTTTTTTTTTTCAAGGGGTACTACGGACATGGAATGAAGAACAATTTTCTGATTTAGCATCTGAGTTGTCCTTAAACATCACTAGCCTGTGCATGATCTTAGTACTCTTTACTTCTGGTATTATTAGTTAATGAGTTTTTCCCCCCCTCCATTTTAGATCATTACTTGGGCCCTTATGTATGATTCAAATCTGTGAAATACTATGGTTTTAGTTTATTCATTACGAAATACGAGGATCAAGAAAAAAAGTGCTGTATTTTGGGTTTGAATCACAGCAGTCACGGACTTGATTTTCTTCTGTAATTTATTTTCATATTCCTTTTGGAATACTGGTGCCAAGTCTTTTGCGTTAGCATGTTAGTGAATATGATATATCGTATTCATGGGGCCTAGTTACAGACTGATGCATTTATGTGGGATACTCTGTTTAAGGGCTAGCAGTAAGTGACAAAAAGTTTCAGTTTTCTTTTTTACATTTTATGGCCCCTGACTTCTATATTGGTTGTTGTCCTTGTTAGTAGTGCGACTACTATATTTTGCATAAGTTCCTTTTCCACAATAATAGGGATATTAATTTATTTCTATCAGATTTTTTATTTTAAGTTGTTATCTTATAATCTTCAATCATTTCTTGGAATTTGGTGAAGCTGTTTTTGGAACAGTGAGGTAACCTTCATATGAGTTTCTATCACAAAATGACATTATTTTGATTGACCATTTTCTAAACAGGAGCACTAGAGAAAGCACACCATGCAGCTTAATAAGTGACTCAGATACCACAGGAACCCCAGGTTCCAGCACAAGAAAGACAAGCTCAACTGCTACTAATCGAAGAGTTAGGAACGAGGTACTGAGAAATATCCCAACCACACATGAAATGGAGGAATTTTTTGCCTGTGCAGAACAGAAGCAGCAGAGACTTTTCGTTGAGAAGTATGATGTTATATACTTTTTCCCCACACATAAGTATATGCTATAGTTCATGTATATTTATTATGATCGGTTGCCTGCATTATTCAATTTGATTGCGACACACTGTTCTGCACTTCCAGCTAACTTAAGCATGTCTTCTCATTTGTTTACTGGAAATTTCACAGGTACAACTTTGACGTTGTGAATGACTTGCCCCTCCCTGGACGCTACGAATGGGTCCAAGTGATTCCCTAGCCAGTATCTAATCACTAGAACTTCCATTTCCTCCAACTTCTTCGATTTCATGCTAAAGGGTTTTGAAGGAGGTGCCAATATTTGGCAGTGGTATGATCTGCTATTCTTCCAAGCTCATGTAAAGAAAATCGGGACATGGAAAATGCATTCTTTAGAGATCTTTAAAAATGTGGCAACACAGCTGATGAGTTATATATTAGCCAGATGCCAAATCCAAATTATTTGGTCTAGTGTAAAAGCAAAGGAATCTTTGAAGAGGAGAATGGGGGAGAACAGATAGTTTAGGGTTTGGATGTTTCATTATTGTAATTTTTAGGAGGTATATCCAGTTGCTAGAAATTTTCCTTTTGTCTATACTTAGGGATGAACCATGAATGTTCTTTTTGGTGATAAATGCAACTCATTTCTCATTTTATATTCTCGTCTTTTCCTTTGTTTTGTTCCCTGCATTAATTCATAATACATCGTGTTTATGCAACCAAACTTCATCTGCATTTAATTTAAAGTCTTGATGGTGATGTTTCTAGCCCTCTAAATCTAAGATAAAGATTGTTTTCTGCCCACTTGTCTTGGCTATATATGAATTGTTCTGATGGTGGTGGTCAATGCTGTCAAGGACAGTTGGACTTAATGGTTAGATTAGATTAAATGTTTGGTTTAACTTGTTAATTACTGGGTTTTATTTTTTTCATGGCTTAAGTGCATTGATGTTTCTTTCTTGAAAGTTCCTATCAGATATAAATGTTCATGAATCAATGAATGTATGTTGTCTAGGACCACCCTAACTCAACTACCTATCGATAACCGCTAGGCATGACGGTACTAGTTTTCCCCTCCCTCTAATTAATCAAAGTTTTTATTTTGTTTCACCATGGTCTGTTAGTTGAATAGGGAGCTGGCCCCATTCTGCTTTGAATATCTAGGTTTCAAAATCAGTGGTGTTGGAGATGGTGGTGTTGGTGGTGGGGTTGCAGCATCCTTGGATTTTCTGTGGAATGTTACTCCAGAAGTTCAGGTTCTTTGTTGGCAGCGGAGTTTTTTTTTTCTCTTTATCTCGGATTAAATATAGGGAGTAGTCTTTTTCTCTCCTATCTCAGAAACAAGTAGTGGTAAATTTGTTGAGCTTATCAAGGGGGCATTTATTGAATGTACATTAATGGACAGACCCCTTGCATTGCCCATTCACATGGGCCATTGTACTGTGCTGCATTTCTTTTTTCTGTGCGTATCACAGGTTGCAAACATCCTCAACTTGGATTAGATGATGTCCTTTTTTACCTTCCATTCTTGAGCTTCAAAGATTTCTTTCAGCAATTTAACTCATTTTGGGACTTCAATTTTCTTTTTTTTTAATTTTTAGATGTTTAGGTCAAAATTAAGTTTTAGTCCTTCTATGAATAAATTTTTTCTTTTATATACTAATTTAGTCCAATTCAGTAGGATATAGTCTGCATGTGAACCGCTCAATCAAACAAATGAAAAAAAATAAATAAAGAAAGAAAAAGGAAAAAAAATACAAATTGAAATCCTTAACCATCATTTCAAACATGAAAAGCTAGCTTTCCTTCTATTTCCAGCTAAGCTTCCAAATTGCCAAACAAAAGCTAGCCCAGCACCAAGTTCTAAAACAACAACCTGCATCTATTCCTTCCTCTAAAAGTGTCCAGGATTTTGCACAATAAGCTCCAAGTTTTCTTCTTCTGTTAGGTCCTGTCCTTTTCTTTTATTCTTATCCACTTTTTCTTTCATCTTCTTTGTGCATGCATGGACTTCCCCTTTAACTTCTGGGTACATTTTATCAATAGTCATCCCAAGTTTCACCTTTATTACTTAATGGTCACAAATCTTCCATTTATTTATTTATTTATTGACGTTATTAACCTAACTTTTTGCAAAAGGGTAGTCAATAATAGAATCCAGCTATTTAGTAATGATGTGGAGAAATTTTTTGATGTTTAAACTTAGTTGACATTCAAGTTTTCCAAAAATAAATGGCATATTTAACTAAATTTCAAATTGTTTTTTAAATATGATAGGATGATCTTGATTACTGATACTATACATAACTATTGATATATAAGAAATGATGTATATAAATGACAATAAGTTATAAGTGCACTATCAGGAAAATAAGTATGATTTCATTTTGGTTCAGTTTGAATACAAGTGCTACAATTTTTCCTCCCCAAAGGAAGAACCATTCATGATGCCAATTTTATCCTGTTAGTCTACCATTGAATAAGTAATTGAACAAAAAAGGAAGAGCATGTGATAGGAGTGATATTGGTAAATCACATGTTTTGAAGGACTTGATATCACTATAGCAAGTTTGTATTCCCATGAGAACAAAGTCTGCACGCATCTTTTTAAGATCTACCCTCCATGTTTGATAGTCTCTAACAGACCCCTTTCAGTTACTAACAGTTGATGTCAAAAGAGCATAACATTGTACTGCCAGCTTGAGTGACAAATGAAAACTAACTAAACAAATCATTCCCAACAATAATTAACTTCAGTGAGTGCTATTTCTGCAGAAGAAACCTATTCACAGTTTCACATCTATGCTTTGAATCAAGACTAAAGAAGGAACAATCATGGAGTTGGAGGTTCTGAACTTGCCGTGTGCTTTGTTTCTGCCATTTCAACTTCAAATGCACTAGCATCTGAAGATTTTTCACCCTCCATCCCCATCCGTTTAAGTTTTGTTTGTCTTACAGCCTGCAGCTCATATCTGACACCCGAGAACATTAAAGTCACATTTTGTATGGATGTGCAGATTAATATATAGATGTATCAGTATATGCTTGTAAGAGAGAGAGAGGGAGGACCAGAGGAGGGGCAAAATATCGTATCATGAACAATTGAAAGAGCAGGAAATAACCACCATAAATCTCACCGTACTCAGAGATCAGGCTCATAATATTCAGAAGAACAAGCAAGGGCTTTGTGTTAACTATTAATTGCAATTATGGTGAACAGATTTATGAGAAAAGGGGAAAAACTTGACCATACTTATGATTAAGCTGGAGCTAATTCACATAAATAGGAAAAATATCAAATTTAATACTTTCGACAAGAACTTAACTAACAAAATGAATTGTATCTGAAACCAAATTAGTACCAACAGTTAAGCAATGGGTTAAACTGGCAGAGGAATGGGAGAGGCTATTCCTTTTGAATAGTTTTCTTTAAAGATGTTATCTCACTTAAAGAATTTCTAATGTATCTGAAAACAGAGTTACTCAGAGCCAGAAATCAAAAGCTTAACAGTTAGAGAACTATTGCAAGAACAATATTACTTCAATTGGACTTATCCTATATGTATTATTGTGACTTATGAGCTATGTTCCAATAATTACTTATTACTGTAAAGATTTTCAAGGGGATACAGCACAAACTATGATGCCCACGTATAAGAGTCCTACTCATCAGAAACGCAGTTGCTTGAGCAAAGGTCAGATTTCTACTGGACTGATACTGCTACACAGGAATCTGCAACACTTCATACTGAACTGTTCTCTTTCAAGTTATGCAACAGCACTCATACCTACACCACCATTAAACTTGAGATGCTATGAACCTATCACTGATGAATTAGATAGTCTGGTCCCGCAACAAGGAATTGGAAAGCTGGAAAATTTTTCTCCTTTGTCAAAAGGTGCTTGGCTGGATCATGATTCATGCAGTGCCAATCCCAACCCCAGGAAAGAAGAGGGCTTGCAATAGGTGACAGCCAGATGTAGACACAGCTCTAAACAGAGAAGAACATAGGAAAAGAATCATATAGCTGACCGCAGCTAGATTGGAGTTAAACATTATTTGAGTGAAGTCTCAAAAATTCTTGAAGTGTCAGCCATAAACTGACCACTCAATCTGCTACCCCACAATGAAACAAAATTTTTTTGGCTTCTTGTTCATCAACCATGTTTTCAAGTCTCAGTGCTCTCAATGACAAAGCCAACCAAATAACACGCACACGCACACACACACAAATGGAACCTTAGTTACAGTACCAAATTTTTCATACACTGATACACACCAAATGACCACATATTCATATGCTTATTTACATGGTATGCATCCCATTCAAGTTTCAATGTAAAAGATATGCATGGAAACAATGAAAAACAGCTTGTTTCGACACCTTTCAAATTATTATGATTAAACCAATGAAAACTTGTAAATCCAGTTCCTTCAAGTGGCAAGGCATGGCATAAATCTAAGTTGTGAAAGTTCCTGGAGAGAAGCGGACAAGGATCGATAGAGGGGGAAGAAAAGAAACAGTTATAATGCAGAATTACTTCAAGCCATGCAAAGAAACAACTTACATATGACACGTCACAGCACAAAATTGGCATGCCAACAGATAAAAATTAGACAGAAAATAGCGGAGAAGTCTACACAGTAAACAAAAACAATATTAGTATCTTATAGAAATCATCAATTCAAAATGACACATCACTGCATTAACATATCTCATTCTATTCCATGTAGAAAATGTCCCTTCATAGTTGTATGAGATAAATTAAGTACAAATTACATCTTCTGAATGCTTGGAGTTATTCATTTAGGTGAGAATAAGTACACATTATCACATTGTTAATGGATGACTTTCTACAGCGATTATTGCTTGCTTTCAGAAGACTCCAGAAATTGAAAATCACAAGGCCTGGTTTTATATTATAATTTACACCTTCCAAGATTCCATTATCAATAATATACAATCAAGTTGAGTAAACAGCCCCACCTCAGTCACATGAGCCAGAAATCCTAAGCAAACCCCAAAAAAGTCCAGGATCAACATTTCCCAGACTTGAGGTTCTAATCTGCACATTATTATTTTCACCAATATTCACCAAGACCTAGTAGTTCAAGTTCAATCCTTCTCTAAACTTCCAATTAATAGCATGAATCAAATCAATTCCTCTCTTTCTCCAACTTAAAATACTCAAATGCATAGCAGTCGGTGACAAACACTTACTAAACAAACCATAAAGTCAAAAACCATCAAATTTAATAACTAAACCCCCCTCAAACATAGATGTCCTTTGATTCCTTTACGCTTCTATGGCTAATTACCCTCATTTCCACAAAAACTCATGTTAACTTCCAACCATATGGCACTCCCTGCACAGCCCAAATACTTAATCAAGAAATAAGCTGTCTATTACTACCCTTGTTATATTGAATAAAAAATCCTGTAACAAAATACACCACAAGATAATTCTCACATAGTAAGAACTGCAATTTTCACATAAATGACTAAAAAGATAAGAAACAAACGTGCATAGGAAGGGAAGAAAAAAACCTTGACTTTAGAAAGAACAAGAGTAGCATGTCGCTCCTGCCATTCAGAAAGATCTTTTCGAACATTGGCTGTAGTAGTTCTAGTAGTATATAGAATTTCATCACTATAAGTAGCACCAGAAGTTGGCTCTTGTTCAGCTAAAAAGATTTAAAATCAAGAACAACCCACAACTGCATTAGAACAAGAATCAGCATTTGAAGCATGGACAACGCAATCAATTTCTTTCGAAGAAAATGTTTGGCGAGTCATGTAAGTAAGAGAGTAATTTGTGTTGAGTAGTACCTTGGAGTGGGAAATTCTTAAAGGTTTCAACTTTGAAGGACTTGATAGATGGGTTATTCCTAGTACCTCCTCCTCTTCTTCTTCTTTACTTGTTTGTTGATTTGTGGCTTTGGCGTTATTTATTATTGCGTCGAAACCAGGAAAACCATCGAACCTACAATTTACAACACTTCGACGTTGAAGTTGGCGAAGAAAGAAAGATGATACGATCTTTCTTCTTTGCGCCAACATGGGCCATGTTTGTATCGTCTGTTGGGCTTTCGTACGGATGATCCAAACTTTTCTTGGATAACCCAATTTAATTTATTGACATAGAAAGGTAGTGCATCACGCTTGATAGTTTTTCTTTTCTTTTGAGAAACACTAACAATGTTTGTCTACATCATATAAAACAATAAAATATTTTTTATTCAATTAATTAATTGTTAATTCGCTTTAATTCTTTAATATGAAATTTATATTTTGTTAGAAATGTTATTTTATTTTAAATTAATCTTTAATTATATTCAATTTTTAACCATGATATAAAAATTTCAAAAAATTAAAATAAAATAATTACTTCCTCCTTCAGCCTATAAAGATATACTTGTTTTTATTTTCACATAAATTAAGAAAATCTAATTAATATATTTGAAATAATTAATTTTACTTATGTCTTTTAATATATTTCTAGATTAGATAAGATGTTTATATTATTCTAATTATAATTAAATATTTATAATCACAAGATAGATTAAATGAAAATATTTTAAAAATTAAATATACTCTTAAAAAAGAAAAATAAATTATTTACGACAGTAACAAAAAAGTAAATTTATCTTTGACTCAAGTAATTATGAAGAAACTTTGACAAAAGGTTCAGCAAAAAGGCGAAACAGACCTCAATTCTGGGCCTACTTCAAATTGTCTCGAGGTGATTATTTAGTAAAACTGAAAATTAACAATCGAATATTGAATTTAATTAATTATTTAGATAATTATAATTATTAAAATACTTAAAATTATTAAGCGACAATTTTATCAAGATAATTTAATTATTGTATATGTATCCAAATTCTCTAAATTTCTAACTTTAAACTAATAATATTGCTATATTATTATTTTTAAATTCAGAGATGATAATAGAGAAAGTTGTATGAAAATTTACTAAATAAAATTATAAAAAAATAGTTTAATTCAAAATGTACCTATTTTTAGTTTTTTGTTGAGGTCTTATAGGATATTTGTATTTTTCAAAGCTATAAATAAAATACAAAATAAAAAAGAGTTTGTTTTTAAAAGAAAATTTATTGATTTATTAAAAATATATAGGTCATGTTGATAAAAAAATATTTTAATATAAATAAATAAAATTAGAAAATGAATTTAACAAAATAAATATTTAAAATTTTAATTTTAAATATCGATTGAGTTATCAAATAATTTACCCTTTAAGTTATAAATCTGAAGTTGGATCTTGAATTACAAATAAAGAGAATTAAATTTTTTAAATTTTGTTCAATACGTGTCTTTTTTACTCATTTATATCAGACAAATGAATTTCAATAAATTTTTTTTTATAAATTTTCAATTAATTTAAACTCAAAATGATGAGAGAAAAATATGCTAGTAAAAAATGAATTTCCATAGATCATTAGCAAATTATAATGATAGTAAATAGTTAGAAAAAGAGGATGAAATATGGGCATGGGGTGGTCATAGCCAAGGATGCCCGTGATTAATGTGATGTGTCTCAATGATGAGTAGATGCCGCGTGCCAACAGAGTGATGATGGTACTTTGAGGTTCATACGCATAATTAAATATATATTACTTTAGTTTCCACACCACATGCGTTCATGAAAATTTTATTATTTTTATATAAATATAAATAATATGAATATATTGTCCTAAACTCTTTAATATAACAAATCCGAAGAAACATAAAGAGAAATACCATGAGAAACAAAATAACAAAAAGCTCATAAGGATTCTTTATTTCTTTCAAAACATAAAATGGGTGTCGACATATTTTTTTTTAATAATAATTTAACTAGTCGAACGAATTGATAAAATTAAAATTTAATTAGTAATTTAATTTAATTAAAGGTTCAAAATCAGTAATAAAAAATTTAAATTATAATTAAATTAAATTATTCAATTTACAACTACGTCATTTTTAAAAAAAAATTTAAAATTTTTTAAAAATTATACCATTTTACTTAAACGTTTAGAAGTTAAAATAGCTCTAAAATTACACAATTACTTTATTATATCATAATTTTTTAAATTTTGAATATTTTTAAGTATTATTTATATATATTATAAAATAATCTATTAAATTAAATTGATCGAAAAAATTGATTCAATTTTAAAAATATTAACGATAAGAAAACTATTTATCTTATTATAAATTTATAATCTAATTAGAGTCAATTCACTCATAAACAATCATGAAGTTAATTCTTAAAATTAAATGTCATAATTATAATATATATTTAAAATATACTTATTATTTTTGATTTATTAAATTAAATAGTTAAATGAGTAATACATATAAATCAATCAAATGCATATCATTCTATTATCTCTAAGTATAAATACTTAGAGTACATATTATTTAGTTAATAATTTAATTAACTTAATTATCGATGTATATTTTTTCGTCAGAAATGACTTCGTTTAAAAATTTATAATTACTCCATATTATTTAAAGGAAAAAGAAAAAAAAAAAAAAGGGCCAATGAGAGTGAAGGAGTGGTAATTTTATCTTATAGATTCACAATCATTGAATATTTTCCATCAATTGAAAAAAGACAAAAGGAACAACTAATTTAAAACCTTAATGTTTCAATTAAAGCAAGGAAAACGAATATTTGACTCAATCAAATGTTGACTTATGCATTTTTTCAGGTTAAAAATGACCCTAAAATTAAAATTGCACTCATCGCCCACATGAAATTAAGGACGTACATGACAAAAATAACCCCAAACTTTATAGAGATCAATTCACTTATTTTCTTGGCAACTTCCATTCCATGCATGCTGATGCCAATTGACCATGCATCCCAGACATGGCTTTAAGACATTGACTTTGAACCTTGAAAATTTTTTGTTCCCATCTACATGAAAGGAAAGAAGAGACGGTGGTGGTGGTGGTGGTGGTGGGAGGAGAGGTCACATCAAATAATATACTACAAATGTAATTATGTAGAAGTGGAGCCCATTAGGAGGTGGTGGGTAATCATATAAAATAATTAAAAGCAGCCACACCTCCTCTACTCTGCTTTTATCCTTCCCAAAGTTTTTGAGTCTCTATTATGCTTTTTGACCTTTTCTATTGCCTTTGTTTCCTTCGAGGGGAAAGTGATCATAATTTCACAATGCAAATCAAAAGCTGCCGTTTAAGCATATAAATTATTAGCATAAGAATGCAAACCAATTGATTAATTTACTAACCCATTGAATTCTCTCTTTCTTCTTCATCATCTTTATTTTTATGTAACAAAAATTTAAATTAATACTTTTAAAATTAAATTAATTAATCGATTAGTCTGTTTTGAATTGAATCAATCTGATCGATTTAATAAATGATCTAACTCTTATTTTTATTTAATTTTATCAAGCCGAACAACTAGTTGCATTCAATTTTCAGAACATCACTGAAAACCTTGTACCAACATCATATCCTTCTACACATACATATAGATGGTGTAAAATTAAGAGTTGAAATGCATTCAATATGACAGATCAAACTTGAAAAGATAACAACCAACTATAGAAAATGATCAAACTATATGCAACTAGTTAATTAATCTTCCAGACAACATCTTAGGAGAAAAGTGTTTTAATGGACTCTCTTAACAATAAACCTCAAACTAGATATATAGCTTAGCTAAATTGGACTTATTGCCGATGAGTAATCTTGAAATCAACTTAGATAATAGTAAAAAGAATATTACGTAATTTATTTAGGGGATTGATATACTAAAAAGTGACTTATCCTCGGAAAAAAAAAAAAAAAGTTTGACTCATGAACTGGTCCAGTAGTAGCAATGAAGTATATATGTTAGGTTAGGATATTTCAAAGATCACATGATAGAAAGTAGATGGTCAAGATGCTTTTGTCTGGTAGATCATTACCTGATTTTCTGGCTTTCTATAGACAATCATGCGAGCTTCCTAATGAAAACAAGTTTGTTCCACATCACTAACAGCAAGTAGGAAATTGCACGTTCATAAAATAATGCTATTGTCGATAATGTTATTTTAGCGTTGATTGAGCTAATATATTCTGATAATCGAGAATCCGTCAATAGGAGTTTTCAAGATTCATGAATTTGATGTAGAAAATAAAATTTTTCTTTGAAAATTTTTAAAAAAATTCCTTTCGAATTTGGTAGATGGGGGTTGATATTTTATAAAATATAAATGTTGTGTTAGCTTGTATGTTTACTGCGAGAAATTTTTTTTTTTTTTCAATTTTACATTGAAAAATAAAATCATCTAATATAATATAAGATTGGGTGAGACTTACTTTATTGATTTAGAATAAAAGATTTTGAAGAAAAATTTTGGTTAATTATTGAAATTTAAATATATAATCAATAAACTATATGTGTATATATGTTTAATGGTCTATTGATGACATCTGGGATGTGTACGTATAGGTTCAGATTATATATATATATTATTTTCTTAATTTGAAAATAAAATAATGATAAATATTATAATAGTAAAATACTTTTAACTACTTGCAGTTAATCAGTTATTGAATTCTTCAGACATATATATTTGAAGAGATGCCAAATTAATGGAATTAATTTTTCTTCTTTTATTTTATATATCTAAAGATGTTTTTGAAATAAACTAATGTATTAGTCTAGTGATAAAGTGAGACTATTTAGAAATGAATGTTATAGTTCAAATCTCACTAGTGTAAAATCCTCCCTCAAAAGAAAAATAGCTTGTGAAATAATGATTTATCTTCCTTTCTTATTTGTAAATCTTTTTTTAAAATAATTTTCAGAAATTTTTGCATATAAGATTCTAAATTTTTTATTTACTTAAAATAAAGATTAATTTATATTTTAAAATATATTCATTAACCCACTGTCATACTGTTACAATAATAAATAAATTGTGCTTGGTATATAGTCTGTTCATTGAGTACAAATCAAATTCATGAGATAAGTTATAACCTAGTTGAATATGAATTTGAAAATTTATGTTGTGTCTGTTTTTGGGTAGTTTACAAGTATGGTCTTAAAGAGCTTCCTGCAGCTCATATTGAATGCAGATGCTTAATGGAAAGACAATTGGATCTTGAAGTGAGACAAAATAATAATTAAAAAAAAAACACTCAAGTTCTGATATTAAATGTTTTCTTAACTCTCAATCTTTAATCCTTTAGATACTTGTAGAGACATTTCTTCATCATTTTTGGGTCCCAAATTGCCCCATAACAAAGATTCTCAATAATTAGCTTTCCCTTGAAGGTATGGTCTATGAATTATATTTATATATTGGTGATCAATTTCACTATTTGTGGGTTTCAAGTAGAATCAATTATAGGTTGTTTTTGCATCTTTCTTATAAGGAAAATTGCTTAGATGTTTGTTGCTATAATCCTAGCGATTTGCTAATACTAACATATGACATTGTAACCTGTTAACCCAGTAATAATACTATCACAAATTCTTTGATACTAGTGTGTTTTCTAATACATATACATCATTTTTTTTTTCTGTCAAGATCATAGATCTGATTTCATTAATTTTTAATTCAATTGTTAAAGTTAATTTCACAATATATAAATAGAAAACCAAACTTATCTAAAACAACACTCATTAATTAATAGTTAATTTTGTTCAAGCCTAAAAGAAAGAGTCAAATTAGATAACCTGAACGATTCTTCAAAATCGCGAACATATCTAATGTTTTCTAATTTGTCGTTTGCGACATCATATGCGTACTACCCATGTTATTTTGTCTTCAATGAAGCCACTTGTTCCTGTTTTTTTGAATGATTTTGTCAATGTCTCTGTCTCCAATCCTTGTTGGTTGAAATTTTCA
>CATIWR010239749.1:0-20119 GCA_949677035.1 Omphalea diandra | reverse complement strand
AATTGGAGTGGGAGGATGTACTTACCTCTTGTGAAGAGTCCCCTAGTCCCATGAAGCATATGTTGGCCACCTCTCCTTCTTCCTCTTCTTCACTTCAGTCATCATCCTAAGTGGTGGAGAAGTTTTTCTTCTTTTCTTTGTCCCATCTCTTCTTCTTCTTCAACTTAGGACATTCATGCTTCATGTGCCCTTGTTTGCCACATTCATAGCATGTGACATCATTTGTTCTCTCTTTTAGACTTTAGGCTGATTTCTTGAAAACTCTTCTCTCTTTTCTCCTCCTTATCAACTCCTTAGTTCTCCTTGAGAGCATGGCTAGCTCTTCTCCTTCTTTATCACTATCCTCTTCACTTGAGGATGTGTCTACTTCTTTCTCCCTTGTTCAAGCTTTGAGACCCATGGTTCTTTTTTCTAGTTTTTCACCTTGGCCCCTTAGCTTCTTCATTTGCTCATCTTTTTGAATGGCCAACTCATTAGTCAAGAGCTTACCAATGAGCACATTGGTTGGGACCTTTCCAATCTCTGGATTGGACTGTTGAATGTTGCACACCCTAGCCCCAAATTTGTCAAGTGGAAGAGTTTTAAGGATTTTGGTGTTTACCTTATAATTTGTGAGTACTCTTCCAAACTTCTTCATATTGGTGACAATGGACAAGAGCCAGTTGGTCATTTTCGTGATGTTCTCGTTGTCTTTCATCATGAAGAGTTCTCATTCGGTGACATACATCTCCAAACGGCTTGGCTTCGTTAGGGTTGTGCCTTCATGATACTTCTCTAGAGTCTTTCATATGGCATGTGCGGTTTGACAATGTTGCACTCTCCCAATCTCTTCTTTCGAAAGTGAGCTTAGGAGAATAGCCATTGCCCTTTTGTTCTTGCCATTTGACTTTCAATGAGCTTCAACCCATTCATCCCTTGGGATTAATTCTTCATTGCCATCCACAACTCTTGTAGGAGGCTTCCATTCCTTAATTACCACATCCCAAAGGTCCACCACATTTATGTCAAGATAGATTTCCATCCTATACTTCTAATGAGTATAGTCGGTTCCATCAAAATATGACCTTAGTTGTGAGTGGTTTACTCCTTGTGTCATGATCTTATTTCACCCAATGAAGGTTTGATTTGTGAAAACCTTGCTCTAATACCACTTATTGTCCCTAGGCACCAAGAAGGGGGGTTAAATTGGTGTATAAATTTCAAAAAACAAAGAAAAGGGAAGAAGAAAGAGTAGAATGGAGACAACCGATTTATAGTGGTTCAGGTAAAATTGACCCTACGTCTACTCCCCAATTAACCAATTATGTATTTCACTATCTCAAGGTGTTTTTAAGCTTACACCCAACTTGTAAAACTTGTGTTTTGATGGCTCACACACAACCTTACAACAATATATTTTTAGGCTAACACACAACCTCACTCAAGTGTTTCACTAGGCTCACACTTAAACCTTTCTTAGAGTGTTTTACCAGGCTAACACTACAACCTTTCAACTTGGGGTTTAATCCTCACACCTAACAATTACAATTTCATGAAGAAAATGAAGGAAATGAGTAGCAAAGATTGAGACCTTTAATCACTTGTAATAAATTCCTTAGCAACCTTATTCATGGTTGTTTGGTGGTGTATTTATACCCAACTTCACCAAAGAGACGTTGCAGATCATAGCTCATCAAATCTTTGAGACATGCAAGGCAAATTCTGCATTAAATGCTTGTCAGGATGAAATCGTGGTCGCTACTACTCCTTCACGGTCACGATTTCCAAATTTCATAAGGAAAATCCCATTTGTGTCTAACGTCTAGTCAACATGGCAGCTTATAATTAGTTTATCAAAAAAAATATAGTTGTGCCTTTCACCTGCTCTCAAATGTAGCGGTCACGATTTATCTTATACAGGACGCGACTATGAACGTGAATTCCTCTGCCAAAAGTGCTCATCTTCTTCTTTTGGGTTCACAGTCGCTACTAATAAGTGCCCATCATGATTTTTGACTTCCTACGGCTACTTAGGACACTTGTCAAGCTATGATGGTGAACTTGATCCTTATCTTGGAGTTTTTGAAAGTCGCGATCGCGACTCTGGCGCGACACAAACTGTGAATTCCACTATCACAATTAGGCTCCTTCTTTTGCATAGGTTGAGGCCGAGAATGGCTTCGCGAGTTTGTCTGCCTAATTTTCAGCATGTCATAACATGAGTCGCGATCGTGAACCTAGATTACAGTCGCGATTTACATGTTACTTTGGAGTTTAACAACTCCTTCCATCTCTTCTTGAGAGATTTATCTATTTCTGTAAAATCAACACTTTTTTAAAATATTAGTGATGATCAATCTTCTTTGTCAAAATCAAAAGAGATTCTAGACTTAGGATTAACCAACCTAGTCCAACAGCCTTTTACTAACATCATATGTTCA
This sequence comes from Omphalea diandra, assembly GCA_949677035.1. Lineage (NCBI taxonomy): Eukaryota > Viridiplantae > Streptophyta > Magnoliopsida > Malpighiales > Euphorbiaceae > Omphalea > Omphalea diandra. The sequence goes on along the minus strand of CATIWR010239749.1, from coordinate 17,699 downwards.
AATGATGGTTTTCAAAGTATATAACTCTACAATAGTCATCTCAAACTTTAATAGTAACTTAGCAGGCATATGTTGATCCCTGACCAATCATTAACCATAATGCACGACGTGTACTTTCCCTTCACTTTAGCCCTAATAAAAAGTGCCATGTTGTGGTTCTTCCCTTCAAGAAGTAAATATTCATCTATAAACACCACTTTTCCCTTATTCGTATTCCTCAATAAAGCAATTACCTCCATAAGGGATGCCTCTCTAGAGATGGATAGACTATACATATTTTATCATAACCTTTTTATGCTCCTTAGAAGAGATCAATAACTCCTATATAATGATTTAGGCAGACACCTTCTTCAACTATTTTAAAACATCATTCTCCTCCTCCTTCTCTTTAATAGAGGTTTTTTCTAGTTCTTTTTCTATTGAAGGCTCTTTGCATGCCTCTCTATCTAAATAGTACCAACCACTCCTAGTGATATGATTCTCCTATGTCTCTATCTTCACCTTATTATTGTTTTCCCATACATTAGTCTTTTTCTTAACCTCCTTTTCCTCTTCTTTCGAGTTCTCCTATAAGTTAATAGTGTAAATGATTACAATAGTATCAATAAGTGCAACCTCCAAAGGTCACCATCACAAATTCCTCAATAATTGTTGATGCCACCATAAACTTGAGTAGGAGGTAGTACATTTCAATAATTAATGAGAGGGTTTCTGTAATGCTCAACTACCGTAAGGTAGGTGGGACAATTGTTTCAGAGTTAATCATGTATTATATTTCATGCCTGAGTCTATAATACTTGTTTATGCGGTGATTAGTCCTTAATGAAATGCACAGTAAGCGTTAGCATTATCACCTTTTGGTAATGGGTTTAATGATGGCGTAGGCTATAACAACAGCCTCTCTTTCTTTTAGAGTAGATAAAATACCTTTAAAAGTGTCATGCCAAATTTGTAAATTGTTTAGCTAAACATATGGCATTCACATTAGTTGCTTTGTATGTCTTTGATTACCCTTACAACTTATAGTTCCTTCTCTTAAAATACTATCTCTTAGAGTTTAACTATAATCCTCAACTTGAATCCCTGCTACCCTCAAGTCTTCAAAAATTCTCACTAACATGCCACGTATGCATTTGCTAATGATTGGAAATGCTCCTCTAATAATCTGGTGGCCTTATTCTCACTTTTGTTATCTTCTTCTTTTACCTTCAAAGATAATTACTGAAACCTTCATCATTATTCTATTTTAAGGAATCTAAATCATGGAGGGTAAACTCTAGCTCATAATTATAGATATAGTGCTCTTGGAAAGCCCTAGATAACTATTTTCAGTCTTCTCTAACTATCTTAGGTTGTGTAAAATACTAGGTTTTTTAAGACCCTTCTAGCCATAACTCAAATAAATCAAGCATAGCCTCAAGCAAGATCCTTAAAGCTCTCATGGTAAGCATATAGGACTATATGTGGTCCGTAGAGTATTGTGTCCTTATAAACTTAAGGACCTCAGGCATTTGAAAGTTAGTAAGGAACTTTTCTTATTTTCAGGCTCGTAACTCTTTGATTTTTGTGTGTTGTTTAATCCTCTTAGCATCCAAATTATTTTGATTCTTCTTTAATTGCATAGTAAATCCATCTACCTTACCAATGTCTCAGCCAAATCACATTTCTTTCTCTAAAATATGTATCACATGACCTCCTTCATTCATTGCCTTTTGCTTATGATAATCCTTCATCATGAATAAGTCATCATCTATTACCACCAGGGTAGGATTTATACCAGTCTTTCCCTTTATCTGCCCTACTAGAAGAAGCCTTACTCTTCTTCACTAGTATCTCACTCAGGCACCTTTGTACCACTTTTGTGATGCAGTCCTCCATCATATGGCTAAACTCTACCCTCATTCTCTGTATCAGTTCTAACTGAGCTATCCGATTAGTTTGCTCCATAATTATTAGTAACTTTGTGTTCTATACTAGGCTAGGTGTCTTAATTTTTCTAGCCAATCGTCTGCCTCTCCTTTTTCAAGAAAGTCAAGGTGGAGTTATGATGTCTACAAAATAAAGGTTAATAAAATGATGCTTGAACAGGAACATTTTTGAATGTATGCATAGAATGTTCACATTATTCACAAAATCATAAATCCTTCCAACTTATTCCTCTCACACACGAGGTTGAGTGGCTCTTTCCTAAGAATGGTCTATTTAGTTATCAACATGGGATAATGAATACGTATGGTCCCTCAAATCAGGTAAGGTGGAAATCATAAAAGAGTATTACATGATTTATATAAAGAAGCACTAAAACATATATAAAAGAATTCTCTTTACATAGATATGGAAATGTACATTAAAAGGGAGTACTCTTTTACATAGTAAACAATGGCGCATACAGGTATACCGAGATATTTTCATTAGGGGATAACATTTACATGATAAGAATGAGAATACATAGAAATTTAGACTAAAGAGTTTTTCTTACAAAGCTTGACTTTGCGCTTTTAAGGATTCCCACCCTCCTTTGAAGAAAATGCATTTAAATAAGAGTTGTCTTATTTCAAGGTATTGTAGTTCTAACATATGTTTGTAGATTTTGAGGATTATTGTAGTAGATGGCTCTTACAAACTTGAAGGACGATTAATATATACCTTCTATTTGATATACTCGAAGGTACTTGACTTGCAAGCAATAAGCCTTTCATACCATCTATTAAGTTTGAATGGAGCACAAGTCTCAGGTTTAGAGAACCCATCCATTAAATAAAAGGCTGACCTAGTGCACATGGTATGTGTAAAATCTACATGAATGAAGTGGATAATTTAATTAATGAAAATTTATAAAGTAAAATAGAGATTATATCATGCATTCAATTTCAATAGTTTCTAGTGGAGTCACCACTGTGAGCTATCTTGGGTTTCACTCAAATGAGTGGAATCTTACTTACGACTCCTAATCTTTTATCAAACATTAAGAGATTAAGAGAATTGGGGTTTTGGTAGAACCTTGATTAGTGGCACATGAGGGGATCATCAAGAGATTTATAGAAAGGCCTCCTGATCGGTAGAAGCCCTTTGAAATCAAGTGGCAATAGGGGGCTAAACGAGAAGTATTTTTGATAGTACCCCAAGTACTTTACTAGAGTCATAACTCGACTTCGATCAAGATAAAATTTCAGGTGAGGTAAATAGGTCAACTAAAAGGCCTAATCGATCCTCACCCCATTAGAGATCGAGTTTGAAAATTGGATACAACTTAGAGAAGAGGCTAGGCACCCCTAAATTGCCCAAACTTTAGGATCTAAACTTTGAAAATCTTTAGTTCACATTTATAAGTTTTATCCTTATCAATTATTTAGTCTATTTAGGAGCACCCTTAGTGAAACATCTAGCACATATTCATCCATCACACCAAACAAAACAATACAAACATTCACCATGGGGATAGAGGTACATAATCAAATGAAAAGAAAGGTTCATGTGATCACATAATTAAGCATATTATACACAATCATTAGCCTTCGTAACCTATAAAACCAAGCATAAATTAGTCTTTAGGATAAGGGAGTAAAATATGAAAAGAGGCAACCCCTAAGTCTAATTAAAAAACAAACTAATGTATAGAGACAATGTCTCCCTAACCTTGCTACAGGATACCTTAGCTACTTAAGCTGGGTGCTCATTATTATTAGTCACAAAAATAGATCATTCATACCTTAAAATTACTACCCTAATCATCCAATCATGCTCAAACAATAAACAAAAAAGATATGTTATGCTTTCATGGTGTAATATGCATTATAAAGTATGTATGCAATAATGAATACGACGATGGAGGTATAAATCATTATTAGGCAAAATGTGGGAAAAAATGGTGTCATAGATGTCCTAAAACTTTACCCAAACTACCAATGTGCCTAGAGAAAAAAGAAAGTAATTATAGCCATAAAAGCTAGGCGTGGGCACAATTTGGTTCAAACTGAACCATACTAATTCAGAAATTTGGTTTAGTTTATTTGATAATTCAGCTCAATTCAGTTTAAAATATTTTAAAAATTTAGTTATTTTGGTTCATTTCAATTTTTAATTTTTAAAATTTGAGAAAACCAAACTAAACTAAACTTTACCTAAACTATATCATTTTTAAGTTTAGAAGTAAAATTATACCTAATATGCTAATCCTTCATTTCTTGAAGCTCACATTCCTTTTCTCTATTTCTCTTTTTTTCACATAACCCAGAGAAAAGCAAAGATTCCAAACCTAGAGCATGAAATCAAAGGATTATGAGGAAGGCTAAGATTCCATTCAAAGTAAAGTAAGAGGATTCAATGTTGCACCATCTTCAACTCTTCCCACGATCCATGTTTTTTGAGAATGCCTAACCTTCATTGTCGTTTTCCTTAATATCAAAAAAAAATAGTAGAGGTACATCACTAAACTAATGTAGATATCCAACTCATGCAAGCTTCTGCTTACTCATTCAAGAATCTTGCCAATTTCTTTAATTGCTAGCTTGAGAATTTTATCAACTTCGCTTTTTTTTTTTTTTGTCAATTTATGATGATCAAAACAAACTGATAAAGATTTTTTATTTTTGACATTTTTGTAGAAAAGGGTTAGTAATTTTAATGATTTAGAGGAATGGAAAGAGAAAAAAAAAATGATAGTTTGAAAATTTTGCTTGATTTTGATGATTTGGTGTGTCATAGGAGAAAGAAGGGTATTTTTATCTTAAAATAAAAATTTTCAACATTTTTATCTTGAAGGGATCCAAGGATTAGATATGAATTTGCAGTGGTGTGTATATAAGAGTTTATATAACTATGGATGATTGCTTTAAAGCTATGATATTTGAGGCTTTTCTTTTCTTTTAATTTTTTTCTCTGTTTTTCAATCAAAAAATTGAAAATATGCATGATTTTTGAATTATAGGAAATGCCATTTTTTGTTTGTTTTTCAATAATAGGAAATGCCATTTTTTCTTTGTTTTGTAAAAACTAAAAATGCAAACTAAACCAAACCAAAATATTTTGATTTGATTTGATTCATTAGTAAATGTAATTCAGTTTGGTTCAATTTAAAAATATAAATTTTGATAATTCAGTTTTAATTTGTTCGGTTTGATTTAGTTTGGTTTTGAGTGAAATGTTTACCCCTAATGAAAGGTGTTAAGATGCATTCGAAAGGAAGATATGTAATGTTAAAAGAAATAGAATAACTCAAATGGGCAAAATGTGAAATGGTACAAATAGGGGTCCTTGGTGCCTAAAACTTCTCCCAAATGGTGCATCTTTTGAACATAATAGAAATGCTAAAGGGATTAACTTAGACATATGAAAGGCCAACCCAACCACTCAAAGATTATGTTGATGATTATATCAAAAGGACTAAAGAAAATATAACAAATGGACTAAAATAAAAGCGAATCTAGGGGTTATCATCTCTAAAGTTTTTCCTCATCATCTTCCTCATAAACACACACTTAAAAAGGCAAAAAAAAATGCAATGCACATATATCATTTTGGGTGTATTAATATTCTACTAAATGGCATTCATTCATAAAATATGGTGGATTAAGGTGCTTAGTTGTTGCAACCTACCTCGTCTCATTTACTTTTAGGCTTAAAAATAAAAAAAAAAAAAAAAGGCTAAAAACTTAGGGAAAATAAAAAAGAAACCTTAGTATGCATAATAGTTGTATATAATGCTTATGCTCTATATAAAACCACTGGTATTTTGTACAAACCATAGGGATGTCTATACAGATAATTAAGTTTTTGTATCAACCATCGGGCATATTATTAATAGACTATGAAAAATAAAAGAGGAAAGGAAGAATAAGAAGGGGAAGGGAAAAAGAGGCTCAGTTTGGCTTAGGGGTTAGCTCTTAGCCCTCAAAGGCATTAAAAATGATAGATGTTCCCTCAAAATGCAAAGGTTTCAACATTAAGAATAACAAAACTTGGTCCTTTACCTTGAACCCATAATGGTACAAAATTAGCTCTTTAGTTTTTGTATATAAGAGTATTTTAAGTTTTGAATTTTGGCAGCACTTTTTTAGGTGTTCTAGCCTCTTCTTTAATCTGTAGGAGGTAAGGTATTTATAGAGGAAAAAAGGGTTTATCTATGCTACATTGCATGAAATGTACCTTATCTTTTCCTCTCCCCTCTCTTTGGGGATAAGATCACTAAATATTATAGAATTTAAGATTTTAAAGTTGTTTATACAAATCATGGATTGTCTGTATAGACCATTACTTATCTGTATAATAATAGAGCATTAGACTATGGTCGAGCAACCAGTTTAATGAGTTGCACGATCTCAATCGGTTGGAGACTCTTCTCAGCCTTTCCTACTAAGGCACCTGGTTGCACTAGAGTTACTAGAGCAAACTTGGTTGTGGGATTGTAGGGAGTTAATTTTGAGTGATTATGTTTATCTCTAAGCTGATCACAAATAATCAGCAATAAACTGTAGTTAATGGTCAAGGTAATGGCTATAATAAAGGGCAGAATGGTCAAGGATCATACTAAGATAGGCATGGTTCATAGGTATCAAGAGGGGTTAGGTTTCAATATTTTGAACATAGGTAAAGTTAGGGGCAGTTGTCTAATATAGGCACTATGCCTTATAGTCATAACACAACAAGCTTTTTTCGTATCACATGTCATGATTGTGGTAAATCTCCTGATGGTCATTAAGTGATAAGAGCTTGCTTTGGATACGGAGAGATGGAACATTATCGGAAGGATTGTCCTTCAGCTAGGACAATACATAGATTTGGTCAGGTAACACTACCTACACCTGCCATCTAAGCTCAACTAGTTTCACATTATAATAGGGGTCGAGGTTATGGTGGTAGTGGTTAAGTGGTAGGAATGGTGGTAAAGGATTTACTCAAGCTTAGAGATAGACATTTGATGGGAGAGGATATGCTAGAGTTTTTGCCATGACCCGCAAGATGCTTAGGCATCTAATGTAGTTGTTATAGGAATATTGCATATTTGTTCTTTGATGCTAAAATGTTGTTTGATCTTGGCTCCACTCATTCTTTTGTCTCTCCATATTTTTCCATAAGGTTTAGGAGGTCTTCTATACCTTTAGACTATCCTTTATTAGTAGCAACACCTATAAAAGATATTGTAGACATTGATTTAGTAGATAGGGATTGTGTGATACCGGTTGGGGATAGTGAGTTAGCCATCGACCTTATGATTTCAAAGATGTTGGATTTTGATGTCATCCCAGGGATGAATTTGTTAGCTTTTTATAATGCCTCTTTAGATTGCTTTAACAAAACAACGACCTTTAAGATTCCTAGAGAGGCAGAGTTTCAATTTTAGGGGGATCAGAGTAATGCTCCACATAACCTCATTTTTATAGTTAATGTGGGGAGGCTACATAAGAAATGTCAAAGGTATCTTCCATATGTCAAAGATGCTTAAGTAGGTGGTGTCATTCTAAAGTAAGTTCCAGTTGTTGCGAAATTTATTGATGTGTTTCCCAAGGATTTGCTAGGTTTGCCTCCAAAGCAGAAGATTGAATTTAGTATTGATCATGTTCTTGAAATTGACCCTATATCCATGCCTCCCTATTGCATGGCACATGCTAAGCTTAAGGAGTTGAATGAGCAATTATAGTAATTACTGGATAAGGGTTATATTTGATTGAGTGTTCTCTTTGGGATGCTTCAATGTTATTTATGAAGAAGAGGCATAGGTCTATGAGGTTATGTATAAACTACAGGCAATTGAATAAGGTCATGATGTGTAATAAATGTCCCTTTCCATGTATTGATGATCTGTTCAATCAACTTTAAGGTGTACAGTACTTCTCAAAATTGATCTTCATATAGATATCACTAATTAAGAATAAAAAAGGAGGACACTGGTAAATGTAACTTTAAGACTCGATATGGTCATTATGAATTTCTTATAATGTCGTATGGTCTTACTAATGCCTCTACTGCTTTTATAGACCTTATGAATAGGGCCTTTAAGCCTCTCTTAAATAAATTTATGATGGTGTTCATTAATGATATTCTAGTATACTTAAAGAGTAAAGAAGAGCATGGGTAGCATTTGAGACTTGTTATTCAGATGTCACTAGAACTTTAGCTATATGCTAAGTTCTCGAAGTAGGAGTTTTGGTTAGAAAGTGTGACTTTCCTTTTGAATGTAATATCTAAGGATGTGTTGAGTTTTGATCAGAAGAAGGTTGAAGTTGTGCTCCATTGGCCAAGGCTAACATTTGAGACTAAGATTCAAAATTTTATGGGTTTAGCAAGGTATTACAGGCGATTTGTGAAAGACTTCTCTCATATTGCAGCTTTTTTTACTAAATTCATGCAGAAAAATATAAAGCCTTAGTGTTCAAAGGCTTGTACACAGAGTTTAAAGGAGCTTAAAACTTGTTTAACTACAATAATGGTATTTAATCTGCCTTTGATATTGGTTGCTATGCAATGCATTATGATGCCTCAAGGGTTGGTTTAGGGTATGTTATGATGCAAAATGGTTGGGTAATTGCTTATGCCTCACAACATAAGCAAAATTATCCCACTCATGACCTAGAGAAGGCAGCAGTAGTCTTTGCCTTGAATATTTAGAGACATTATCTTTATGGCGAGACCTGTGAGTTCTTTATAGAACATAAAAGCCTTACATACATCTTTAATCGATGAGATCTTAATCGTATGCAAAGGAGGTAGGTAGCGCTACTTACAGATTATGATTGCACTATATAGTATCAACCCATGAAAGCCAATGTCATTAAAGATACATTGAGTAGAAAATCTCCTAATAGTTTGACTCATTTATCTATTGTTAAAAGGCCTTTGATAAGTGAAATGCATCAGTTAATAGATCATGAAGTATAATTAGATATCTCATCTTGAGATTTCTTAACTCAATTTCACATTCAACCTATCTTGCTAAATAAGATAAAAGTGAATTAGCACTGGGATCAATGTTTGAATAAGATTATGAATAAGGTCCTTCAAAGTCACAATAAGGAGTTTATAATAGGTGAGGATGGGGTTCTTCATTATGGTTTTAGATTGTGTGTTCCTACAATGGAAGGTTTGATATAAGAATTTTTTAAGGAAGCACACAACTTAGCTTACACAGTGCATCCAGGTTTGATTAAGATGTACCGCGATCTAAGGGAGTTCTACTAATGGGTTAAAATGAAGAAGCATATTACACAGTTTGTGGTAAACTATCTAACTTGTCATCAGGTTAATGCAGAACATCAGAGACCATATGGGTTACTCAAATAGTTAGAACTCCTGTAGTGAAAATAGGAGGAGATTGTCATGGATTCTATTATTTGTTTGCCACATACTAGAAAGGGATATAATTCTAACCGACAAAACCTACTCAGTTTTCGACTGTGAAGACTACTTATAGTGTCCCATGATTAGCTTATCTATATTTGGATAAGATAGTTAAACTTCACAAAATTTCAATCTATATTATGTCTGATCATGACTCTGAGTTTACTGCTCGATTCTGGAAGAAATTCTAAGAAGCTTTGCAAACTCAATTACATTTCAGTACTACTTTCATCATCAAACTGACGAATAGTCTGAAAGAACTATTCAAACTTTGGATGATATGCTTTGTGCTTGTGTAATGGATTTTAATGGCAATTAGGATGATCATTTACCTCTAGTGGCATTTGCTTACAACACCAATTACTAGGCTAGTACTGAGATGACACCTTATGAAGCTCTTTACAAGCGAAAGTGTAGATCATCTATTTATTGGGACAATGTTAGAGTAAGAAAACTTACTAGGCTAGAGTTGATACAATAGATATCAGACAAGATTCGTTTGATCCCTAATAGGCTTTTGACTACTCAGAGCTAACAAAAAAGTTATATTGATCCTAAGCGTTGGTGTGAGCATTTACGATTTTCGAGGTTGAGTTTGAAATAAGTTGAATCTTACTTATGACTATACCCTTTAATCGACCAACAGAGGGTGTTGAAAGGGTGTAAGGTTTTTATATTGGTAATGACCATAGGAAGTGGCACACATTTGAATCAACAGAGGATCTTTTAGGCCTTGTGAAAATTTAAAGCCTTAAGTCTAAGTTATGGTCATTAGAGGACCAAGACAGGATAATACTTTGGTACCATCCCTAGAAATTATGGAGTTGCCACCCAACTTTGGTTGGGACAAGAATTTGAGGAAGGCAAAATCTGAGCCTAAACTAAGTCAATTTAAAAACCATTTCACCTTCAACCCATCAGAAATCGGGTTCAAAAATTAGGTATGACGTGGAGAAGAGGTTAGGCACCCCCAAACTACTCAGATACTGGGATCTAACCTTTAGGCATCTTTGGTATACTTTTAACATCTTAACCAAGTTATTAATTAGTCCAATTTAACAGCCCTAAGCATGCCTCTATGCAATCAGATCAAACAAACTAAGTCAATAATTTAGGGGGCATGGGGATCATGTATCATGGCAAAAAGAGTGGCATGCAAATCGATATCTACATTCATTACCATCAACCATGTCATCAAAGGTGACCATTAAGACCATCAAACATGGTCTAAATCAAACAAGCACAACACCACAAAAATGCACAAATTAGTAATTAAAGCAAATAAACAAGTAAAAGAAATCAAACAAGCAAGTGAAATTACCAAATGCTTTACCATTTCTCCATAGTCATGGTACCTAAGCATGCATCTAAGTCCATAAACACATCCCACCATCACATGAGGGTCAATATAACATTAAAGCATAAACACATGAATCAAGCATCATAAATAATAATAAATATACAATGCAAAACACTTGGAGAGTTTAAGTGGCCTAAGACTAAAACATCATAAAAAAAGGTTTTAGGGCTAATGAACCCTCTCTCTTGTTGCTTCAAAAGAGATAAGTATCCATATACACTACTAACCATCAAAAAGGTTAGCATGCAACTCAAAATGAGGGGAAATGAAAAGCAAAAGTAAAGTAATAATATTCTTGAAAATAAACGTAACCATAATGAGAATTCCAAGGCCCTAGGAACCTTGAGTTCCTCATTTAGTCACTTAAAATTTAGTCTAAACACAAGCTTAAGACATCTACAAATCAAAATGTTAAATAGCATAGAACAAGAGCATAAAATAAACCTTCAAATCATTTAAAACTTGTTCAAAATTCAATTTTTGAAATGAATAAGGGTCTTAAGCCATTAGGTCTCATCCTATTCTGTCAATAGAATTATAAAAAGTTACTTTAAAAAAAGAGAAATTTGAGTAAAAGAATGAGAGTTCTTGCAAATCTATCCTTGAGAAGTTGGGTAGTATAACCCAGAAGATAGGTTGTACAATCCTTAATTTTTAGGTTTTTATAACAAAAGAAATTAAAAAAAGACAGAGAAGGAGACAGGGAATGGGGGATTCTTTGGATGCCTTAGTATATTCCTTGCCCTTAAAGGCTCACTAGATGATTTATATCCTCTAAAATGCTTAAGAAATGCACAAGAATATAAAGATTAGGCTTTGTTCTACCTTGCGAATAGCTGGAATAGACTAAGGTTTTAATGTTTATATTCTAAAGGTTGAATGTAAAGAAATTTTGGCAAAGTAACACTAGGATTTTAAAGCCTCCCTTTTCCTCTTCAAATGAGGGGATATTTATAGATGATAAATGGTTGCACTAGAGCCAAAATGGTTTTGGTTGTAAGATGTTTGTATGCAATCACAGAGAGTGAGATAGGCCTCCTAGAATTAGGGTTTGCAAGTCAGATGTACAGCCAAAGTTGGGTTGTACATCTAACTTTCAAGATTGGACAACTTTGGCATTTAAAAGGGGGACTAGTTCTAGAAGGTTCCCCTACTAGGGTATAAGGCAAGGTTGTACAACCCATTGGTGGCATGTATGGCCTTAGTTACTGGGTTGTACAACTTATTAACCTAAGCTGGCACTTGAGGCTTCGCTTAGGCTTAGGCTTAGTTTGGACTTGGGCTTAGTTTTAAGCTTTTCCAAGGTGTCCTAAGGCATCGTTCCTCTTCCTATGGTAATTTTCCCTTACATTTTAGAGAATATGTTCAATAATTTTAATCATCAAACTTACATCTTGAGGCCCAGAATCTGATACTTACAATAGGGACGTAAATTTCTCTATTGGTTATCATGTGTTATGGTAATTTTCCCTTACATTTTAGAGAATATGTTCAATAATTTTAATCATCAAACTTACATCTTGAGGCCCAAAATCTGATACTTACAATAGGGACGTAAATTTCTCTATTGGTTACCATGTGTTTTTTAGGGTTTCTATTGTGAAGGGAGTTGTAAGATTTGAGAGGAAATGGAAGTTGAGTCCTTGTTATATCAGGCCATTCAATATCATTGAGCGAATTAAAGAGGTAGCTTATCGCTTAGCTCTTCCGCTTAACTTTTCGCATGTGCATCTGGTGTTCCATATTGAGAAAATACGTATCAGACCCATCTCGCGTATTACATCCCTAAACGATATAGTTTAGAGGTGACTTATCTTATAAGGAACAACTAGTGAAGATTCTATATCATATTAGAAAGCTTTGATCTAAAGAGATTACCTTAGTTAAAGTCTTATGAAATAATCATTCCATTATAGAGGCCACATGAAAGATAAAATATAAAATGAGAGCTAAATATCCTCACTTATTTGACTCGTAAGGTTAGGATCCCCACTTATTGAATTCATCAAGTTAAACTTTTGTTTGCTTAAAATTTAGAGATCAAATTTTTTTAAGGAGGTGAAAATGCAATATCTATTAATTCCAATTATAAGTTTGTTATTATTATTGTTTATTTTTTAAAAAAAAAAAAGGAACAAAGCATCTTAATTGAGACCATAAAAAAATTCATTCTTATTTTTTTATTATTTAAAATTATATATATAATTATTATTTTATCTCTATATTTGTTTAATGACCTAACGTGGTACACATTTCCTTAAGTTTAGCAATCACCTCAAATGTGTTAGATTCTTAATGCACATATATCTTCTTCCTATTTCCAAAACACAAACACAGCCTTCCTATTTCCAAAACACATACACAGCCTAAGAAAACTGCCCTTATTCTACTTCTGACATCGACGCGTTCTATATATTTAAGACTTATAGAGACTAAATAGCCAATTATCCTCTTTTATTCTTTTCATGTAATATTTTTGTTGGACTAGGATGGTTAATCCTAAGTCTAGAACCTCTTTTGATCTTTACAAAGAAGATTGATCATCACTAATATTTCAAATAAGTGTTGATTTTGCAAAAATAGGTAAATCTCTCCAGAAGAAATGAAAGGAGTTGATAAACTCCAAAGTGACATGTAAATCGCGACCGCAATCTAGGATTCGCGACCGCGACTCATGTTAAGGCATGCTAAAATTCCAGTAGGCGAAATCGCGAAGCCATTCTCGGCCACGACCTATGGAAAAGAAGAAGCCCAAAATGTGACAGACGAATTTGCGGTGTATGTCACGGCTTAGTCGCGACCGCAAATTTCAAAGTGACTCATGAGGGAAGTAAGTCCACAACCACAGCTTGACAAGTGTCTCAAAAGACCGTTGGAAATCAAATTTCGCAATGGCATCTTGTTGGTAGCAACCGTAAATCCTGAGGAAGAAAAATGACCACTTTTGACAAACGAATTTGTGTCCTCTATCGCGTCCTGTGCAAGAAAACTCGCGACCGCAACTTCTGAAAGTAGGTGAAAGACAACGACTATATTTTTCTGGTGAACTAATCAAAAGCTGCCACATAGACTAATCGTTAGACACAAACGGGATTTCCCTTAAGGAATTTGGATTTCGCGACTGCAAAATGGCAGTAGCGACCGTGATTTCAACCTGACAAGCATTTAATCCAGAATCTGTCTAGCATGTCTTAAAGATTTGATGAGCTATGATCTGCAACGTCTCTTTGGTGAAGTTTGGATATAAATACACCATCAAATAGCCATGAATAAGGTTGTTAAGGAATTTCTTACAAGTGGTTAAAGCTCCCAATCTTTGCTACTCATTTCCTTCATTTTCTTTATGAAATTGTAATTGTTAGTTGTGAGCATTAAACACCAAGTTGTAAGATTGTAGTGTTAGCCTGCCAAAACACTCTATGAAAGGTTTAAGTGTGAGCCTAGTGAAACACTTGAATGAGGTTGTATGTTAGCCTAAAAACACATTGTTGTAAGGTTATGTGTGAGCCATCAAAACACAAGTTGTACAAGTTGGGTGTGAGCTTGAAAACACCTTGAGATAGTAAAATACCTAATTGGTTAATTGGGGAGTGGACGTAGGGTCAATTATACCTGAACCACTATAAATCGGTTGTCTCTATTCTACTCTTTCTTCTTCCCTTTTCTTTGTTTTTTGAAATTTATACACCAATTCAACCCCCCTTCTTAGTGCCTAGGGACAACAAATTCACCAAGCCGATAAATATAGACTGGCTAAAGAAGTATTTCATATGAGGTACGAGAAAAGTGAAAATAACTTACTAAGTCAAAAACCCGAGAAGGCAGCTTAGGTAAAAAATTAGGGCACAAAAAAGAAAGAAGAAAAGAAAAGAGAAGCTCACTAAGTTGAAAACCTAAAAGGGCATCTTAGGCAAAAGTTAGAGCATAAAAATGAGCAAAATTAATATAGTAAAAGTTGAGAGAGTGCGACCAACCACTAGGGGATCATTGGTAAGACAATTGGGTGAGAATATAGGGATGAATGAGCAGAGGACTAGGGCAACAAAGGCATTAAGCAAGATAATTAGATGATATAATGTGTTGGTGTTAAAAGTAGAGGTCATGCATTCGATTGATATGCAATATGGAAAATGTAAATGATTCGTGCTAAGCATAATATCATATGGAAGTGCATTTACATAATTAAAGTAAATTCAATCATATAAATCTTTGAATTAGAATTAAATATATGACAATTCTTCTCTCAAAAAAGATCATTGTCGACAGCTTGTTATCAGCAGAACCTAAGGAATAAGAATAAACCTTAGAATCCTTAGAGCCAAAACCTATCTCACCCTCTAAAAACTCATCTCCTCATGATGCATCAACATTTTTTTTTATTTTCTTTTCTTTTTGTATCCAAAATGGCTAAAGTTGGATAACATTTCCTTTGTTATAAAAAAAAAGTTAATTGTATCTATATTCTCTTTTCTTTACAAATGTTTTATTATTCCTTTAATATTTTTTTTATAATGACAAAGGGGAGAAAGTCAAAAAGGGAAGCAAAATATATGAATAGTTAAGCATACCTTAAGGGGGAGATTCTAAGAAGAACATGGTAGAGGAACATGACAAGCTTATACATAACCTTAATAAGATACGGGGAAGTTATGAATTGGTTACAAATTGATCACTTTATATGGTGTACATATATTGATCTTATTAGTTCGTTGACTTTGATAGATTATTTGTCATCATCAAAAAGGGGGAGAATGTTGAACCTTTAAGTTCCAAGTCTTCTTTTAGTGATTACAAATAAGTCAAAAGGACTGACCTTTCTAAGTTATTTACATTAATTCTTACAGGTATATCAATTCCTTGTACTAGGTTGATTGGAGAAGAAACTATAACTGAAAGCTTTAAGCATTTAAGTGTGAAAGCCAAAAAAAAATTAAGCTTGATAGATCAATGGGATTTAAAAGCCTTTAACAGGCATTGGAGCAATATTCTAACATAAATAAAGACTTCTGGACTTCTCAACATGCATTGCCTTCTTCTAAAATAGGCATTGGACAACTACTCAATCATAGTTGTGTTCCTTGGTCCTCTAAAAGGTCGTTGAGATTTCGTAATAAGGATTGTTTTTGCATTTAATAGGTGTGGTACTTTCACAACAAGTGTTAGACTAAGTGACTTTGATTGAGCTAAACTTTTAAGTTCCCAAAATAGATATTGAAGATTCACCGCGGGCATTGGAAAAGCTCCCTAGATTGAGCTAAAGTTTATGGTCCCTTCAATGAGGCATACTCAGATATGCAACAAGCATTGAAGATGGGTAACATGAAATGAAAGTTCTCCAACAGGCATTGAACAACTCCTCTAGTTCAAGCGATAAACTTTTTACCCCTCAATGAGGGATAACCTTATCTCAACAAGTGTTAAAGGTACTACCAATAAGCATTGAGATTCCTCCAATAGCCATTAAAGCATTATTGTAATGTTTTGGAAAATAGAGCGTAAAATTCTCATCTTTCTGGAAATCTGTAATGGGCATTATTCACACTTCAATAAGCATTGACATTAAAGCCAACAGGCATTAAAAATATCCAATAGCCATTAAAGGTAGTTAAATAAACATACAAGAAAGTCAAAGAAGGAGCATTAAGACAAACTTCTCTCTAACAACGGGCATTTCATTAGAACCAATAACTGTTGAAGTTGTATTTTGCTTGACAACCACCCGTTTTTGTGAATTCAATGATGGTTGATGACTCAACAATAGGGATGGAGAAATTTTAATGGGCATTGTTATTCTACAACTGTAATATAAAGTGACAGCTTTCTTTCTAATGGCTAGTTCTTGCTTTTAACCTATGAAAGGGCTTGCCCTTAATAAAAACAAAAAAAAATAATAATTACATTAAATGAGTATTCTATTGTGAAAGCTTTTTCAAATCAAAAGGGTAAAACAAGAGTGATCTAGCAATCAAGAGAAGTTCATTGTTTAAAGCTTGCAAGAGTTATCTTCAAAACAGAGTTTGAAGAACAAGTTTTCCAGATATTCTCTCAATACCCTGCAAGATCAATCATACTTTATGATTATACTTTAAAGTATTTTATTGTTTGAGTGAGAGAGTTATCCTCATCATTAAAGTTATATTTTATTTGAGGAAATCCTTGCTTATGAGATTTTAAAAACCATACTTTTACGAAAGGTTTAAGGTAGTACTTGGATATTACTTTGGGATAAAGTTTTAGTAACACCAGTAAATCTACTTGTAATGGCTTAGTAGTGCCCGTAAACTATTGTTGTAAAAGTTGTTGATAGCACCTTAAGCTATCTGGATAGTGAAGGCTCTAAAGGAATACAAGAGGTAAGGATGTAGGCAAGTTGTGTCGAACCTCTATAAATCTTATGTCTTGATTCTTCATATATTTTCATACTCATTTTGTATTTTCAATTACTTTTCATTACCCTATTCAACCCCCTTTTCTAGGGCACTAAGGGATAACATATCCTACATCTATTCTCCTACTCTCTTACTCTTCCTCACCATCAAGGAAAATGTCCTCTATATAGTCAAAATCTATGTATGGATGTGCTTTAGCCATTTCACGCCTTATTTTGGCTTTGTAGTCAAAGCTTAGGTTTCTTGCTTCTTTTTTTTCTGTAAGTTCACCTCATGGTCTAGCTTGTCTACACCTTATCAATTAATTTTTTTTTTCTCTTAGTCAGCCAGCTCAACGTTCTTTACTTACTCAGCCTTTAATATGTCCTGAACCTCACTAAGAAGTCTCACACTTTCCCCCATTTGGTTTAGGGTATCCTAATGATCCTTCATCAACCAGTTTAACACTACTGACTCAAGATTGTTGCTAGTTAGATCCTCTTCACTCGGCCCAAGCAACCCTATGCTTGACCATTTCTTTCTTAATTCCCTTAAATCCATCTCTAGGGCTGAAATTTTCGCGGTATTTATTCAGTATACCGCCAAAACCGAACCGATAAACCGAACCGAAACCGAAA
>CATIWR010239718.1:0-16450 GCA_949677035.1 Omphalea diandra | reverse complement strand
TTGTCATTGTCGTGTTTTTACAATTCACATGTCTAAATGATTATTTATCCTGTGCATATGTTCATGTGAGATTTCATATCATTTGTGCAATGAATATATTCATGTGATAATGCCAATGAATAGGGATAGGGATGTTACATTAGGTGCCTCTTGCATAATCTTTAATCTCAAGCCATTAACATTTGGTACACATACTAGACTACCTATCACTATCCTCTCATTATATATAATTGAAAATTTAGTCCTCTTACTTTTTTGTTTCTTCAATAAGGTTTTCTATAAATATGGATCCTTCCTCTGAACTTCTATAATTTTATCATATATTGCAAGCTTTAACAAAAGTGTAGCCATTAAAGCTATCACATTCTCAATCTCAAATTTCACATTTAAAACATGAAAGATTAATTGAAGATGTCAAATTATGACCAACCATACTAGTAACAACATATAAGGCTTTTGGCTTAAAGCATCAGCAACAACATTAGCCTTACTTGAATGATAATTAGTAGTGCAATCATTATCCTTCAACAATTCTATCTATCTTCTTTGCCTCAAGTTCAATTCTCTTTATGTCATAATGTATTTCAAGCTTTTATGATCTATCAGAATCTGAAATGTCTCTACGTACAATTGTTGGCTCTAAATTTTTAAGCTATGTACAATGGCTACCAACTCCAAGTCATGTGTAGGGTAATTCAACTCATGAGGCTTTGGCTATTGTTATCATCATTCCATACTACATCTAAACACAACTTAACACTCATTCGGATGCATCACTTACACCACAAATCCACCATTTGTAGATGGCATTGTCAAAACTGGTGTTGTACTCAATATCTTCTTCAATTCCTCAAAACTCTACTAATATTGATCATCCCATTTAAATGCTACATTTTTCCTTACTATTTTTATCAATGGCCCAACAATAATGGAGAATCCCTCCATAAATCATCGATAATAACTAACCAACCCAAGAAAACTATGCATCACTGATACATTGATCCCACTCTAAAATGGATTTCACCATAGCTGGATCATGTTAAACAACATGTTTAGATATAACATGCCCTAAAAAGACCACTTGTTAAATATTGCTTGTGCTCCTGATGATTTTATGAGTGTGTAAGAATGTCATCAATGAACAAAATCATAAATTGATAAAGATATTGCTAGAAGATATGATTCATTAATGGCATAAATGTTATCGGTTCATTACTTAAGCCAAAAGGCATAATAAGGAATTCATAGTGATCATAAGCAGTGCAAAAGGCAGTTTTTGGAATGTCTTGCTCTGCAACCCTCAACTTTTAATGCTCATATCTCAAATTAATTTTTGAAAATTTTGTTGCACCTCAAAGTTAATTAAGCAAATCACCAATTCTTGATAATGGATATTATTCTTTATTCGTACTTGATTTAACTACCTATAATCAATACGCAATTGCATGATTCTATCCTTTTTCTTCATAAAAAGTATTATGCCCCTAAGAAGATGTACTAGGTTGAATGAAATATTTTTCCAATAATTCTTCCTATTATTTCTTTAATTCTTGTAATTCCACTGCTGCTATTCAATATGATGCAATAAAAATAGATGCCACTTTTAGCAAGGTCTCGATATTAAAATCAACTTCTTTCTGTGGTGGGAAACTAGGCAAGTAATCAAGAAACACTTTTAGGAACTCCTTTCAGTATAAGAATATCTACCAAATCTAAACTAGGAACATTGTTGTCCACTACACTAACTAGAAATGCAACACAAACTTCCTTAATCATTTGAAATGCCTGAAGAGCTGAAACCAAACAAGTCATAATAGTTTTACGCTTCCCATAAATATAACTCTTAGTTGTCTTAAAGATTTGATCATTAACTCTTTAGTATGACAATATAAAACTACATGACGTTTTGCTAACTAGTCCATTCCTATAATAATATTAAATTCCTTAAATTTCATCAATATCAAATATGTAGGCAATACAACACCACACACTAGCACTGGATAAGTTTTACATACTTTTTTTTACAATTACATTACCTTCAGTAGGCATCAAATACATGAATTATATCCTAAGGATTTAACTACACCATGCACATGTGAAGCAAATTCTAAAGACTTAAATGAATGCGTGGATCCTAGATTTATCAAATAATAAACATCTAAATCATCAATACAAATTATACCAGAAACAACTTTAGGCGCTATTGGAGCCTCCTGATGAGTAACAACATAAACTCTTGCATGAGTTTAAGTATGGACCACTTATCCACTACTAAAAACTAAAGTTATTCCACCATGTCGTCCTCTGCCTTTGTCTTTCCCTTTAACTCTGCTTGCATCATGAACACCCAACACTACACTGTGCAACTACTTGAGACTATCCTCTAATGAAACCTGCCATTGCACAATCACAACTAATACGGCCTAGCTGTTTACAAGTATAACAAGTAAGGTTTTTAGGTCCCCAACACTCTTCAAAATAAGTTCTTCCATGACTAGTACAAATTGGGGCTACACCTCTACCCATTGTGCCAATTAGTCCTCTCTTAGCCTCTGAGCCTTTAAAACCATCTTAGTTACCTTTACCAAATACTATTGATGTTGATCTATAGGCTTACTTTGATTTTTACCTCTTTAATTACCAATAATTTTGTTAAACTTGATCCCCTAAATGATATGAAACCACCAATTTTGTTGCCCTATTTGGTTCTCCACTCCATCCTACATAACTTATTTTCCTTTTTACCTCAATTGATTTCTTCTTTTGGATCACCACCTCAGCTCGAATAGCTACTACTAATTGATCTCAAATTTCTAACCTCAGTATGCTCTTAAATTGTTGCCATTTCAATTACTCTATAGCTACATACTCTAGGGCATATCTCGAGAGTTTAGCAAATTATACCTCATAATTTGCCACTGTCCTATCATTTTGCTTTAATTGCAAAAAGTCCATCTTTTTCTTATATAAGTATATTGCTGGTGTGTACTTATTTGCAAACTCCCTTAGAAAATCTTCCCATGTTAAAGTCATTGATTGAGTAGTGCTACCTAGAATAGTCTCCCACTAATCTAAGGCATTCTTTTGAAGCAAAGATGTTGCATACTTCAACTTTTGCTCTGTCGTGCATTCAAGCTTGTATATTATTCTCAATTCTTCTAAGCCACTCTTCAGTTGGTCTTACATATGCTTGTGTTGCAAATCTATACAACATTTCAACAAATTGTATGATATTTGAGGTTTACAACTACATCTAGATTATTTTATGGCATCTCAGCATTTTCTATAACATGGTCAACATACTCATGTGCATGAACATACTCAATAGAGTCATCCCTAACTTTTGGGCAAACATGAACTCTGTTAGGTGCATCCATATTCCTATATGCCAATGCGTGTAAGTACTAACACAATGCATATGTCATATATAACATATTCATATTACACATGTTTGTAGAATCATTTACTCGCTTTGATACCACTAAAATGTGGCATCCTCATTATATTTTTTTTTTATTTAACTTTACTCAATTTAATAGGTAGGTTGAGTTATTAATCCATATTTAATAATAATTTTTAAGCATATTTATTAACTCATTCATAGTGTATGAACTACTAAAATGACATAACATCATTAAAATTCTCTCATGCGATCCATTATTATTAAAAGATCTTTCTTCAATTATTTTTAAGCACTATATATCTTATGCCACAACATAGTAACTATTTACAAAAAAACCTACATGGCTAAAAAAACTAAAATACTAAAAGACTGCATACTAGCCTAACCTTTATTAGACTGCTAAATAACAACTTTAAAATGTTGACCATATGCAATCTCTAGTCTACTCCTCTTGAAAGAAAATAAAATGTAAAAGAATGAACTTGCATACCCAGTAAGTAAAACTAAATGATACTTTAATCACAAATAACATAAGAAGAATTTAAATATAAATAAGTTATCATCTTATCCTTGCACAAAATAAAGAATTTCTAATCTTAAATGCCGCATAGGTTATCAAATGTTATTGCCACACAGGTTGTCAAATGTTGATGCCACATTGGCTATCATATTTTATTGTTATATAGGCTATCAAATGTTGTTGCCACATAAGCTATCATATTTTGTTGCAACACAAGCTACCAAATATTGTTGCCACATAAGCTATCGTATATTATTGCCAAGTGATAGATCATTGCCACATAGGATATTGCTTTCATTGTCATTTATTATTGATTTTCTGGATAATATAAGGCACAAGATACTAAGTACTTAAACTCGATCCCCATGGCAATGATATCCATACTCATAAATACACTTTATCACTTCTGACATGTGCACTTATAGTTTTAGGTTTTTTTTATAAAACATGTCGCTATCATTAGTTATATTAAAGGATATGTTAAAAGAGATGAAGGATGATAGAAGCTAAGGTATGAGCTAAGTTAAGTGCATGATTTTTAATGGTACTAACGTATGTAATTGCACTTAATGTGGGATGAAATAACATATTAATGAAGTGCCTTAGATGTATTTTAGATGCTTAAAGATTTTATTTGAAGTGTTTTGAAGGAAGGAAGGAAGACTTGAATAGTTGCATAATTGACTTATCCTAATGTTGTTGCCTATGTTTGCCTATTGTGTGCCTAATTTGTGTGTCTAATATACATTTAAATGAAATGATAATGATGTATTTTATATTTTTTTTATATGTCTATAGTTGGTGTTTGAAGTGTGTTAGATGAAGGAATAAAAGGTTCTAATGCTCTATTTAGACATTTTGGTCTTTTCACGCTCTTCCATCTTTTTTTTTTCTACCTAAATGCGGCTCTATCTCCATTTTCCATCATTCTAAATCCCTAAAATGGTGTTCAAAGTATATTTTAACAAAGGACAAAAGGGTGGATGCATAAGTTTATGGGTTAGAAGTAGCATTTTGGTGTACTTTTTCTATAATTCTCTATTTGGGCATTTTAGTCTTTTTACACTCTTCCTCTTTATCTTCAGCACAAACACAATTCTTCTCCATTTCTCCTTAGTTTTCAGTCATCTAAAACATAAATAAATTCTCGTAAAACCTCTCCTTAATCCATGGCTACCAATTGAAGTTAGAAGAATCAAGTTTGCTTATTTATGTTCTTCTATCTTTTAGGAAAGTTGGTGACTTTCTTCTCTTGATTAAAAGTAAGTTATAATCTACCATATTCACTATATTTTTGTTATATGTTTAAATAAGTGTGTTTATGGTGTTTTTGCGCTCAATGGTAATGGTAGAGATGAAGTTTGGTGCTAGTTTGACATGAAAAGTGATATTGTCTTCAAAAGGAGTCTTAGAAGTGCTTGAAGTGTAAGGATTGTTTCTTTCAATTATTGATGATTGATGGTTTATTAAATGATAATTAGTGTACTTATATTCATGTTTAAGAATAGAATTGAGCTAAATTGGCTTTTTAAACCTTGGTTGAACTAAAGACAATATTGATACAGTATACAATTAGACCTTTGAAAGGTGTTGATGTATGTAGATTGATTACATGAATTCTTAATGGTTATTGACTTCTTAAATGCTAATTAGCATCCTAATCTTTATGTTTAGATGAGAGGTAAAGGTTGAATGGTGTTTTACACCTTAGTTGAGATGAACTATCAATGTCTTAATGGCCTTTATGAAGTCCTTATGCAAATGAATTATGTTTATGAAGAGAACTTATGTTAAATTAATTTTATTGATATTGTTTCGCACTTTAAAGCTTATGATTAGTGTTACATGTGAATGGAGCAGATGTTCTTCATTTAGTTAGGGTAGGATAATACATGAATATCTTAATGAGTATATGAATGTTTTATGATGAAAAATAAAAATGTCGATAAATTTAGAACTATAAATTGATGACCATGAAATGCTTTAAAGTGTAAATTGATGATCATGAAATGAGTTAAAGATTATAATTATGGATTTTGACATGATATAAAGGTGATGTTAATTTTGATATTATGAATGAGATAAAAGAAAAATGGTGACAATGTGCTAAGTATGAAGGATGATAATTATGTTTTATGCTAGAGTTAATGAAGTTATGCTTGCATGCTTGATTGATGTTCAGGACATCATTGTCCTTATAAGAGCTTTTGCTTTATTATGATATATGTTATGTTTATGTTATGTGTTATATGCATGAGTTTGAGTAAATCTTCACATTTTAGTTGTTATAATAATAATGTAATGCCTATGCTTAGGCATATGTATGGGTGAGATGATTAAGAGTAAGTAAGGATAAAGCTAAGAGCAAGTAAGGTTAAGACAAAGAGAGAACAAGATCAAAACCAAAGCAAGGAAGAGCTAAAGTTAGCAATGAAAGGTTAAGGATTTTATCATAGCTTTTAATGTCCATTGCATACATGCATCATAAATTTATATATAGGCCATAGTAGGCTAAATTATGTTGATATAAAAGTCATATGCATTTATATGAACAAAATGAAATGTTATGAATGAAATGCTATGTTTAATTACCGTGTGATATGAGGGTAGTTTAGGGAAGAAGTGGGAATCCAAAGAGTCATAGCTAGCTATGTAAGGATGATATAACCAATATATGACAATTAAATGTTATGCACGCATGACATGGCTATTGAGGAAATTCTCTAGTATAATAGAAAGATGTGACCGGTGAGGCAACTCTCCCACAAGAGCACGACTAGTGATACAACTCTCTTGTGGGAGAAAGATAAGTAAACTAAGTATTCCTATGGACTTAACTATCCATGTATGTAATGTTTTACTATGTCAATGATCTACACAGATGATAGGCCATGTAGCTAAAGATGCATTCATGTAAGGGCATGTGACCATGTATGTGGATAATATAAATTCCTCACTTAGTTTTCTATAAGGAGCTCACCCTCCCATATGCCTAGATTTTATTTATAGGTTGAGCTAAGGATTGATATCATGATTAATGGCTAAAGGTTATACATGAAAGTTTTAAGTTATATATGGTATATTATCAAGGCACTACATTATTTCTTCATAGTTGCCTATAGTAATGATGTATATGTATAAATGTATTAAGAAAATGTTAAGTATATCATGTATTCTTAGTAATCTCTGCAAAGTGTAAGTTATGAATATTGTGATATGCATATTTCTGAGGTTAATGTAATGTAAAATGGTTATGGTGCATGGTTAATATAAATGATGTTAAGGCATACTAAGATTTATGGTTCATATAAGATAAATGTTGAAATGCTTATGATAATGAAAGGAATGTAATAGTTAGAGTGACCTTAATTGGAACCTTGATTCTAGGATTGTCTAAATGGGAAAGTTTTATGTTCAATGATGAATATATAATAAATGTAAGTAAAGGAAAGAATAAAAAGGGATCGATTGGTGAGTCTAGACACCCCTACTCATGATATGGTAAGAAATGAATTAAATGGATATAATATAATATAAGAAAGTGCTTTTGTAAAATGCTTAGGACCAAGCTTAGCTTGAATCCTTATCTCTCATTTGTATTATCCCAAGAATATAAAATGGGCAAATGAAAGCTAACAATGTTTATGGGCCAATTAGTATAAATTTTAGATTTAAGCCATTAGAGAGCTTATAAATGAACTTTAACCATAAGTAATTATGCTTGCTAATAGCTTTAGAGGCCTTAAGCCTTTATGTTCCCTAGTGCCATATGGTCCAAAATAAGGATCATGATAATTAGCCATTGCATTATCTTCCCGTGGCAAGTGGTGAAATATGATCGTCCAAAAATTATGAATCATCCTCTTTAAATTGTCTATAAATGGACCCAAACGTTCCTTCTTCAACTCTTATTTATTAGTCACTTGAGAGATAACCAATAGTAAGTCCCAAATGCTTTGGTTGTCTGTACCCTCATCTACATCAAATTTTCCAACTCAAGCACATGGGTTTCATATTCATCCATGTTATTGGTTATCTTGAAATCAAGCTTTTTGGCCTTAGGAAAAAGCTATCCTTTTGTTGACAATAAAATTTTACCCACACCAGCTCCTTTCTTATTTACCACTCCATCAAAATACATCCTCCATCCTTGAGGCTTAATTGCACCCAACCCTTCATCTAGGAACTAGGGGAGTTTAGATTCTCCTTCCACAAGTGGTTGTTGTGTCAATTATTCTATAATTGATTTACCTTTGACCACCTTATTGGTCACATACATGATGTAAAATTCTAACAACAGTATCAATCACTTTACTAAATTTCATGTTAAGGAAGAAGCCTCGTGTACATACTTGACTGAGTCAAGCTTTGAAACCACTTGAATAGAGTATGATAAAAAATAATGTCTCAATTTCTTCATAGCCCACACCAATGCCAGACATGTCTTATCTATTTTATTATTCTTGCTAAGATAATATACCACGTGCACATTTCCCATTTCATCTTCTTGTGCTAGCATTACCCTCATAAAACTCTTTTTTACTATTAAATACAAGATTAGTGGCTTTATTGACTTTAAAGGTTTCAATATTGGTGGGTTGGTTTAGCATTGTTTCAAATTCTCAAAAGCCTTTTGACATTGTTCATCCACCTCACTGGTTGGTCCTTCCTTAACCATTTGAAGATTGGCTCGCCAATAGGAGTGAGTCTTGCTATGAACCTAATAATCTCTTGAAGAAGGTATAGGAAGCCTCAAGCTTGTTTCTCCATCTTTGGTGTCAGTATGTCTTGAATGGCTTCCACCTTTTATGGGTTTACTTTAATAAATTTCTCACTCATTACATGCCCTAATAATTTACTAGATGTAACCTTGAATACACATTTCTTGGGATTCAATCTTAAGTTGAACTAGTATACTTTCTTTGAGAACCTTTTTAATGCCTCGAAGTGTCCCTCCCTAGTCTCAGACTTTACCATTATATCGTTTACATATTCCTCTACATCCTTGTCATAAAAGTCATGGAATAAGGCAATTGCCAATCACTAGTATGTTGCCCCTACATTCTTCAATCTAAATGACATCACCTTGTAATAATATGTTCCCTATTCTATGGTGAAAGTTGTTTTCACCTTATTAGTGATTACAATAAGGATTTGGTTATAGCCTGAGAATCCATCCATGAAAAGAGTACATAACACATGTTACAACACTATCCATTAACACATTAATATGGTGCATAAAGAAGTTGTCTTTTGGGCAAGCATTTTTAGGTCTCAATAATCAGCACACATCCTCACTCTTTTGTCTTTCTTTGGTATTGGCACTATGTTGGCTAGCTACTCCAGATAGTCAACTATTTCTAAGAATTTGGCATTCAATTACTTCACTACCTCCTCTTTAACCAATTGAGCCTATTTCAATCTCATTCTTCTAGGCTTTTGCTTTACTGGCTTCATATGTGGGTAAGTTGGAATCCTGTGTGCAACTATCCGTCGATTGACCCCTAGCATGTCCTCATACATTTGACCAAATAACCTTTGATATTTTATGAGTAGCTGCTCAAATTTTTGTCACTTTTTTAGTGTGCATCACTGGCAATGAATAAGATCATTGAATTTTCTTATGCGCTAAGTTTAAATGTAGTGTTATACACAAAATTAATATTAAATATGCTCATGAAATGATGCATGCTATGCACATTACCATAAGGAAATACATCACACAAATAAGCAAATTCATCATTCATTAATTTAACTTTAAAATAAATACATCATCATCTTTAAAAAGGCTATAAATAAGAACATCAGAGATGTCAAGAAAAGTAGCTTATATTGACAGGTTAATAGGAGTCCTTTTAACATTAGTCTTCTCTTTCACTTCAATTTTCCCCTTATCAGCTATCGCAAAAGCAATAATCAAATTGTTGACATATTCCAAACTCGCTTCATTCTCAGTCTCAATATCAGTCATAACCTTTACTACTCCTTCAAAGTCTTGCCTCATCTTATCATCTACTAGTTCAATCTTCATAAAATTCTTCTAGAGTGCTGCCTAAGCTGACTTGGCCCTATCAACTTGCAATTTGACACCACTTTCCACATCTTCAATGTAGTTAATAATTAAATTCTCCATGTTAGCCAAGCTCAAATTCATGTACCTCTCCTCAGTGAACTTACACAACCCTGTATATCCCTATTTTAGATCCACAAAGGGAATATCCTAATTCATCAAACTAGGTTGCTTCTTCTAATGGTCTTCACCTATTTCCCAAAACTGTTAGTCTGGCAAATACTACTCAAATTCCTCTTCAAACATCTTCTACTTATCATTCCATGGCCAGGTGGTCTTAGGGCCATATAGAATTCCAAATTGATCTAAGTCCTAAGTAGTCTCTTCCATCATAACCTACTTGCCCTTCTTTATTTTCTTCTTATTCTCATTTTCCTCATCATATGAGTCATAGTAATTTATATAGCCTATTTTTCCAACCCCTCTCTGAAAGAATGCTTTCTTAAACACATTTATAGAGTCACCTTATACCTAATTTCCTTTTTCCTCATTAGAGTCTTCTTTATTCTCCTCAACTAGTTCCCATTCCTTTATAAATAAATTTGATAATGGACCATGTAGATCCCTCACCTCCAACTTCATTCCTTTCCCATGATAACCAGGTCCTACTCTAGTGATTTGAGTTAAAAGTTTTAGAAATTTAGGCATACCAGTGAAGTTCTTTCCCAACCCTTTGCCAAATATAAAATTCATGTTCTTTATATTACCTATTACCTTAAGGTTAATCCATTTATATGTAACCCTTAGCCACTTCAGGACCTGTAAGATACGAAACAACCACACTCAATATTGACACAAAATCTTTGACTTTTACATAGATTATAAATATCTCACCTTTTTATACAATTTTGACCTTATAATGTTCTATAGATGGTACTCCTCCTAATAAATGATACCAAACCTTCATAATAGTAATTAGAAGGTGATAGGGATGTCCAACACTGTAAGCTATACCACTATCTCCACAACTATAATTTTCACCATGGTTTTAAATATTCTAGTAGTTGAGCTCCTACTATCATCATCAGCCTGAATGAGGCATTGTTTGATGCCTTCAAATCCTTCTTAATACCCCAAACTGCTTATGTAAGACTCTAAATGCCAAATGTTACTACTTGACCCATCATTAACCATCACACATGGTTTTCTCCTCCCTTTTACTCTAACCCTTATGAATAAAGCCAAATTGTAGTCCCTTCCATCTGATGGTAGGTCTGCATTAAAAAAGGTTATCTTTCCCTAGTTTATGACTAAAGCAATAGCATATTTTTGTATAGCTTCCTTAAAGATAGTTATACTTAATAATGCTTCAACAATAGCTTTCTAATGCTCTTAAGAAGTAATAAGTAATTCCCATACACTAATATAGGATGGCATTTTCTTCAACTGCCTCAAAATAGTTTAACCATCCTTCTTTTCCTCCACCATAACCTTTTTTGCTTCTTTTTTAGCCCTTGGTTCCTAAGGGCCTTCTATATCAAGGTAATACTTTCAACTTCGAGTCATATGGCTTACTTATTCTTCTCCCTTTTCCTTATCACTCTTCTCCCAAAACTTGATCATCCTCTTCCTCTTTACTTATTATTTTTTTATTTCCTCCTTTGAACTTTCCTATGGATTAATAGTGCAAATGTTGACTATAGTTTTCATGGAAATTACCTCATCAATAGTAGTCATGACAACCTCCTTAAGATTTCTCAAATCTATCATAAATGTCTTTTAGTCTAAAGGTGAAACTTTATGATAGTTCAAGAAAATATTCCCCTTTATACTTGGTCTTCCTACATTTGGTGGTATGATAGTCTTATTATCAATAAGATCATGGATCTCATGTCTCAATCTATAATAATCATTTGTATTATTCCTAACTCCTTGATAGAAAGCACAATAGGCACTTGCATCATACGCTTTTTGCAATGGATTAGGAAATGGTCTTAGGGCTAGTGGTTTTAGTACATCCTTCTTCTGTAATCTCTCAAAGCCATAGATAAAGGCATCCCTAAATTAGTGACCTTTCTCTAGGCTCTTATGACATTTACATTGGCTATTTTGTTCCTTTCTCCTTGAGTTTGAGATGGTGTGCTTCTCCTCCTACCATATTATCATTTGGACTTTTACTTTAATTATTCAACATATAGATTAACTCCTCTAAGATCTTTAAAATTTCTTACTAATATGCCTTTAATCTTACTGCCTATTCTAGGCAATGCCTTCTTGATAATCATCCTCATTTCTTCCTTTTTATTGGTATAGTAGTCACCTCTAGAGCCAACTTTTTTTTTCTTTGTTATCTAATCATTAAAGATTTTACTAATTTTCTGCTTTATGGACTCCAAATCTCTCAAAGTAACTTATAGTTTTGAGTTATATACATAGTATTTCTCAAAGCTTGTGTCAATTATTTCTAGCTTCTTTTGATAGTCTTAGGCAAATTGTATTACCATGTCTTCATACACCTTTTTTTGATAACTCAAATAACTTAAGTATGGTGTCTTTGGGTATGCCATATGTCTTTATTATTAGCATATAACAGTTTATATGATTAGTAGTATGAGCACCCTAGGATTTCACATTTATACTTGAACGAGTAGAATCTTGCTTTTGACTCTATCCTTCAATCGATCATTAAAGAATTTGGAGGACGAGGTTCTTTACATTGGTAATAACCCTTTAATATGGCACATACTTTGATAAGTGAGGGATCCTTTAGGCCCTATGAAAGTTCAAAGCCTTTAGTTCAAATGGTGGTCATTAAGGGACCAAAATGGGACAATACATTGGTATTATCTATAAGAAATGGGCAATTGCCACACGACTTTTGTTGGGGTAAGAATTGAAGGATGGAAAAATCAAAACTTAATATAAGTCAATTAGAAGGCCAATTTCGTCTTCACCCATTAGAGATTGGGTTTAAAAATTAGGAATGGCTTAGGGAAGAGGTTAGGCACCTCTAAACCTCTCAGATATAAAGATCATACTTTCAAGTATCTTTGGTTCAGTTTTAATGTTTTAATCGAGATATTGATTAGTCCAATTAATGGCCCTAAGCATACATCTAAGTGTGATCCACTCAACAAATCAAGTCGTCAAGTCAAGGAAAAGGGATCAAGCATCATTTTATAGGGATTTCATGTATCCATCATTCACATATTTCATCTTTCTTAAGCATAACTAAAAGGGGTGAATGACATGTGACATGTCATAGGGTTCTTATAGGCATCATCCATTTACACACAATAATGAGGCAATGATCAAGACCAAATTCATGGTGAAATCCCAAGTAATCACCTAACACAAAAGAAGAACAAGTTGGTGATAGGTCAACCAAAAAAAGCAAACAGATAGTGAAGAGAAATTAAAGTAAGTCAAGAAAGGGAAATATGGTCCATGATGGTCTCCATACCATAACACCATAGTCAAGGTATCCTAACATGTATCTAAGTCCATAATAACCAACATTTATTATCACACAACAAAATGTATAACTTGTAACACATATAATAAAAAATGCATGAAACATGAATGAAAGAGATGAGATTGACATATACAAGGTTATGCATTTGAAGGATATTGATTAGCCTAAGGTAAAGATTCAACCAAATGAGATCCTTGGGTCATTGAACCCTCCCCCACTTTGCTCATAAAGGGTTGAAACATTTAGAGCATAACTAAACATTACAAGAGTACATCAAACTAAGGAATCACAACATTAGAAGTACTATTCACATGATTACACATGAACTCTAGCATAAAGAGGACTATCAAGGTCAAAAGAAACTCAAGTTCCTCATATGATCATTGCCCTAAGGAGTCAAAAATATAATAAAAAAAACCTTAAGATCAAAGAAATAAGAAAACACATAAGCATTTTAAGTAGAAATAGTGAAGAAAGTCATTTAGAAAACCAACAAAAATCCATTTTTAAGGTCAATAGTGGTCTTAAATCATTAGACCTCACCTTGTAATGTCATTGGTGTCACAAAACACCATAAAAATTACCTTAAAGGGAAAGAAATTTGAAAGAACAAAAAGACAGTTTTATGTTGTGTTGCAAGAAACTAGGTTGCACAACCATGAAAAAAGGTTGTACAACCTAAGAAAAGGGTTGTACAGCCCACCAACAAGGTTGTGCAACCCTAGTTTCTTAGATTTCTAAAATAGAAAAAAGAAAAAAAGGGAGGAAGGAAGAAGAGGGCGGAAAAGAATCCTAGGTATGTCCTAGTGATGTCTTCACCCTCATAAGCACATAGCAAGTTCAATATCCTTAAAAAATACTTAGGGTAATGCACAAATGAAAAGATAAAGGCTTAGTTCTATCTTGGAGAGAATGGGGTGAGGTTAGGGTTTAGGTTTTCAGTGTTTGAGAATAGATCTTGGTAGAGTTTTAATAGGGTTTCCAAAAGCCTCCCCTTTCTCTTTAAAATAGGGGAGGAAAGGGCGGGGGAAGGGGAATTTATAGATGTTAGGTAGGTGAACAGTGTTAGAATTAATTTTGGTTACATTATAGATGCATCTATTCATATAGAAATAGGTTGTTACATCCCTATGTCAGAGTTGTATAACCATATGGTTGAAAAATGGGACTATTTCTTAAAGATTCTCTAGATTAGGGCTTAGGAAAGGCTATACATCTTTAAATAAGGTTGTATAACATTGTTTTAGGGCTATACAACCCTATTTAATAGGCTCATATGCAAGTGTTCATTCAAAATGGTATACCAAGTAATAATTAAGAGCATATAATTCTCACTTAACTTGTATTCACATGTAAGATGTGGCAATTCAATCACTTATACATGTAATAGAACATAATCGCATCATAAAATTGTCACACATACACATTAGAACCTAATTATGGTTTTTACTCACCTTTTGATGTGACCAACCTTTACAATAGGTTTGGTACTCTTTTTTAGGGCTTCCTCAAAGTGTTGAGATCCTAACATTTGAAAAATACGCAGTTATAAGTATGTCAAAATGATTATGAATGCTTGGTATGCAACTATGACATGATCCATGCAAGTGGATATAGTGTTTATGCATATATTCCTTATATGGTAGCCTGACCTTGCTACACTCTCACAATAATAACTATATATATATACTTATCCCAATGACATTATTATTTTTTGTAAATAAACTAGACACATAGTAATACAACATAGTCAAAATTTAGGTCAATATAAGACATATATAAAATGTGGTGAATTTTTAAATTTGGCCCTATTTCAATGTCGTCTCAGTCTGAGTAGGTCTTACAATCTTAGGAATATCTCAAATTATACAAATCAAATTTCAAAACTGGTTTAGCAAAAGTTACACAATGCATAATGGAACTTTTTCAAGTTTTACTCATTGTCTAATTTAGTCTATAAAGTCACCAAAACAATTGACTTATCTCAGGGTGAGTAGGTTTTCAACATGTTGACAATCAGTTATGATGAAGGTGTAATATCTCAACAATCGTGTTAAATTTGACAAAAATATTTTACACGCATGTAGATAAGGCATAAATGTACACTTTCAAGTTTAACACATCACCCAAATTGGCCCTCAAATTCTTGGAAAACAAAATTATAAGACCGATGAGGTTTCATCAGGTTCAGGGTCAGTCACAATCAATAAGCCATATCTTTTCCACACAACAAATCAAGCAAAATTGCTTTGTAGGCATTTATAAGGGATATAACCCTACAAATTTTATATTTTGTAGTTGTCTAAATTTGAACATAAGGTCATCAAAATATAAGAAAACAAAAAGACTAAGGTGATTTCATTCGGTTGTGAACCATCCCTAATGAAGAAGCCATATCTCCTTACACACGCCGAATTAAGCAAAAAAAAATTTACATTAATTTATATG
Organism: Omphalea diandra; assembly: GCA_949677035.1. Taxonomy (NCBI): domain Eukaryota; kingdom Viridiplantae; phylum Streptophyta; class Magnoliopsida; order Malpighiales; family Euphorbiaceae; genus Omphalea; species Omphalea diandra. The sequence continues at coordinate 594 of CATIWR010239718.1, read as the reverse complement.
GGGCATAAAGCTACAACTTTCATATTTTTCACTTTCCTTATTTCCTATTCAAGGTTATGAAATTATGGGTACAAAATTATGCTCTAATGATAAAACCAACACAATAAGCTATTGTTTCTCTTGAATTTCAGCTTCCATACATGAGCTCTACCTCAAATACTCCATAATTCTTACTAAACATGCATGATTAACATGTCATGAGGGAATAATTTCATGGGGGAGAAGATAAATTAACTTGCCTATTTTCCCAAAACTAGAAAAGCTTAGGATTCCTTCTTAGGCAACTCACTTTTCTCCCTCTTCTTCTTCTTCTTCTTCTTATTCTTCTTTTCTTTCTTTCTTCCCTAACTCTCTCTTTCTTCTGCTACCCCTTATGTTTAACCTCTCTATTTTGATCCTATAAGATGAAAAATTCCACCTGTAAACCTATTGTTATAACATAAAATCATGGTGCCTCTTTTCCATTGGTTGGAAGTTCACTTTTCCTCTTTTAGTCCCTCTTATTCACTCCTTCATCACCCACATCCATCTTATAATCCTCATATGCTCCTTGTACTTTTAAATAATCTCTAAAACACCATTATAAAATAATTT
>CATIWR010239710.1:0-33112 GCA_949677035.1 Omphalea diandra | reverse complement strand
TTTCTGGTATGGAATCTGAATTGGACTGGACAAGGCATAGAAAATCCTCAGCATTTACTGCTCAAGCAATTCGATCAGCAACAACTTTTATGCCTTGGACTAGTAAAATTCCTATAGGTGATGGTTATCATGAATTTCTTTGAACGAACATCTGTTTTTTGAACTGATACCTTCTGGGGAGATATAGTGGATTGGATATAATAATTATTTACATCTCTCTTGTTTCCTGAAAATGCCTGGTTTTATGAGTGAAAAGAAGAGATTGACAGAGACAGACATGGCTTTCTGCACTTCACTTACTCAAGGTAAATTTGCTCATTCGAAGAGCGACCTTCAGTTAGCTTCTCGGGCTGCTGATGATTTTGACAGCCCCATTCTACCTGGGCTGCCTGATGATGTGTCGAAGTATTGCCTTGCACTTGTCCCTCGTTCCTACTTTCCTGCCATGGGCGCTGTCTGCAAGAAATGGAGATCATTTATTAAAAGCAAAGAATTCCTTCTTCTGCGAAAATTGGCTGGTTTGCTTGAGGAATGGCTATATGTCCTAACTTTGGATTCTGAAGGAAAGGAAAGCCACTGGGAAGTTTTGGATCGCTTGGGACACAGATGTCAGCTTCTTCCATCAATGCCTGGTCCTTTTAAAGTTGGATTTGGAGTAGTGGTACTAAATGGAAAGCTTCTTGTCATGGCTGGCTGTTCAATTAGTGATGGGACTGGCTCTGCCTCAGCAGATGTTTATGAATATGATTCTTGCCTCAACAGGTTTGTTTTCCATACAAGCTTGTAAATTTCTGTCTGTGTCTATCTGATTTCCCATCTCTTTCCTTGCTAAATTTGTGTATTTTTCCTTATTGTAACCTCACATGTATTATTGCCTAGTGGATATTTGATACTTGCTAGGCAGTCTGTATATAATTCTGTATTTGGCTAACAAGGACGTATCTTTTCTATCTTGAATCTTCATGTCCGATTTGAAAACCATATAAAACAACTTCCTCATAGATCAATACTGAACTGATGATTGTATTGAAATTTGGATACATTTGTCACTTGTCCAAACATCTAATTTGTTCTGCAATTTCCAATTTTACAGAACCAGTTTGTTGAACACTGAATGATGAATGGTTCTCCTCTGCATTTTCTTTTACTCTTTTGGAACTAACATTAGAACAAGAAATTTGCTTTTATGAATGTCTTGGATATTGGTTTTTATCTAGTCTATTTTCCAATTGACACGCATCAAATTCCATTTTGAAAATTTTTAGATTCTGCACGATTTCACTTGTTCTACAACATGGCTTTGTAATTGCAGTTGGAGCAAATTGGCAAACATGAATGTTGCACGCTATGATTTTGCGTGTGCAGAGGTAAATGGCAAAGTTTATGCTGTTGGAGGCTATGGAATAGATGGTGATAGTCTCTCAAGTGCTGAGATGTATGATGCTGACACTGACAAATGGACCCTGATTGAGAGTCTTCGCCGCCCAAGGTGGGGCTGCTTTGCTTGTGGCTTTGAGGGGAAGCTTTATGTCATGGGAGGAAGGTCAAGCTTCACTATTGGCAATTCAAAGTTTGTTGATGTGTACAATCCTGAGAGGCACACATGGTGTGAGATTAAGAATGGTTGTGTCATGGTTACTGCTCATGCTGCACTGGGAAAAAAGCTCTTCTGTATGGAGTGGAAGAATCAGCGGAAACTAGCAATATTCAATCCAGAGGACAACTCATGGAAAATGGTTCCACTTCCATTGACTGGAAGCTCAAGTGTTCGTTTTCGGTTTGGAATACTTGATGGAAAACTTTTGTTGTTCTCGCTCAAGGAAATGCCAGGTTATCACACACTTTTGTATGATCCTAATGCTCCCCCAGGTTCAGAATGGCAGACTTCTGAAATAAAGCCGTCTGGATTGTGCTTGTGCAGTGTGACCATAAAGGCATGAAATAGTGAATTGTCCGAAATGCACAAGATTTCACTAGAAATCTAGTGTATCTGTACGTTTGCTGACTATTGTTGTATCATTTGAATGTTGCACCAACTTCTGGATTCTTTCAATTTCATTTGTCATCATTGTTATGCACTTCAGTGGCTGTCACTTTCTTGATACTCTCCCTTGTCCTTCAACTATTTATGCATTGAATTACTGGCGCAGCAACGCGTTTATTCTAGTGTATATTTTTCTGGCTAATGAGATGCCAAATGTTTTTAAGCGCCCAGTTGATCCCAGGGCATATGAAGGAGAAAGGCTTCGAACCAGAAGCTAGTGGGATATGGAGGGAGTACGATTCAGTTCAATTCGTGGATTAAAAAATTTTCGGGATCACACTGAAATTTCAAGGATTTTAAAAATGCTAGTACTGTTTTGAATTTTTGATTCAATTTTTTATAAATTTAAGGTAGTTTAGTTTGGTTTTTTCAGAACAATTAATTTCGGTTTGGTATTAACTTGGATATTCAGTTATTTTAATTTATTAAAATTAAATTTTATATTTTTATAAGTTAAAATAAAATAAATTTAACATTTTTCACTTATAATCATTTAAAACTAAAGTAAATGATGATTTAATAAATTACAATAATAATTTATATATTGAATATTAAATTAATTTTTTAATTAATAATTAAAAAATAGTTTAATTATTAGTAATATATAAATTGAGGGAGTTAACTAATATATATATATATATTACTGTTTGGATATTGATTATACGATTTGATTTCGGTATAGGATAATTCGGTCTAATTCTCAGTTCAGATATAATAAAATGTTCATAAATCGTCATGTTTATTTATTTTCAGTCTAATTTAATTTGAAAATCTTTTTTAAAAATTATATATTTTAGTTCTAACATCAAAATAGTGCGATTCGAAAATCTTCATTTTCCATGTTAATCCCCTGCTGGGATATTCCTCCAGGAGACTTTTGTTGGAGTTGGAATTATCCTGTGCCTTGTAGAAGACTACAAAGTAACATGAACTTGGCATTTGTGATTGGCGATAGATTGCCAGAGGCTGATCAAGTATACTTTGGAAAACGAGAGTTAAGTCCTAATCCTTGACATGTACTGCGACGTTTCGAACAATATTCAGAGAGTAAATCCTAATCCTTGACATGTGGGTGGGATAGGTATATACTTTGTTGGTGCATAGGGACATATGCATACACATTCAAGGGCAGCAGATCAGATTGTCAACTAATATCATTGTGCATATCTATTTATTCGTGCCAAATGAGATGATATATTATACCATTTGGTTGGTCAAATTCGGACGTGGACTTGCTTGTTTCCTTGGCACCAGAAAAAAGAGCCTAGTATTTGGATTTTCACATCAAATGGCTATATATAGGAATCAAAACACCATCTATATCCAATAATTTCAAGCTTAAATGATGTAATTTTAATATCATTGAATTAAAAATTTATTAATATAAAGTTTTTCATTTAAAAAAAATATGTTGAAGGCTTTTGACTAATGAATTTACCCACTTAACCATAATTCTATGCAACTAACTCGACATTAATCATCAAATTAGTGGCGTGATGAGAATCGCAACATCAACTAAAGTTGATAGTATGATCATAATTCAAAAATTTTAACCATATTTGATAGTTTTATAGGCTATCATGTAAGAAAAGAAAAAAAAAATTCTTTTGTTTGTAAGAAATTTTAAATTGATAAAATCCTATTGAATTCTATTATTTATAATAAAAATATAATGAATAAAAATTATTTTATTTTCTTAAATATTCTTATTTATTTAAAACAAGTATAATATTAATTTAACTTGAAACAAGTATGTCGTCAATTTAATATAAAAATTATTGCAGTAATTATATTTAAATTTTTTAATTCAAATGAATTCTCTTAAAATATACTTTGAATTTAATTTAATATTTTCATTAAATTATTTTTAAATAAAAAATTAATTTTTTAAAATATAAACTTATTACGACAATCATTTTTCTATTTTCTTGAATTTTTTAAAAATAAGGGAAAGAGCACATGATAGAACGTCAATGAGCGCCAAAACACAATACTGCTTCCTAGTAAAAGCTTCTCTTCCTCTCTGTCAGCGACCAAACGTCAAACACTTGATCTGCAACACGCTAAACATGGCGCCATTTTCTTAAAACCCTAAATTACTCTCTCTCTGTACGTAATACATCCCTTCTTTAACCGCAACCATGTTTGGAACTCCATCTTCTACACCCGCATTTGGCATCCTATCCTCCACTCCGGCATTCGGTGCTCCATCCTCGACTCCGTCTTCGACTCCAGCGTTCGGGACCCCGTCTTCCACTCCGGCGTTCGGGACCCCATCTTCGACTCCGGCTTTCGGGACTCCGTCAACGCCGTCTTTTGCGGGTGGCTTCGGCTCAAACCTCTTCTCCACTCCATTATCATCTCAACCGCAGCAACAGCAACAGACTTCTCTTTTTCAGCAGCCGTCTAGTGGTTTTGGGATTCCAGACTCCGTTTGCCGCTCCTCAAACGACGCCGTTTCCTAATGCTGAGTTGACTACTCAAATGGCCCCGGCGTCTCCCCTTCCTTTCTCTCTCGCCGATCGTGACATCCAGGTATTTGATATTATTTTCAAATTTTAATTTAATTAACCTCAAGTTCCTGATTTTCTTTTAATTACTTGAACTAGGCGATTGTGGATGCGTACAAGGAGGAGCCAGGGAACTCTAAGTATGCATTTAAGGTCCGTTTTTCATTTCCTCTTTTCTTTACATTTCGCATTTCGTTTATAATTCTGTGTTTTTGAATTCGTGATATATATTCGTGTTTTTGAAGTAACTCAGTGGAGTGCATTACCGTTTTGGATGTTGATTTTTTAACAGTATTTGCTGTTTAGTGTAACTGATCCACAGTATAGAGTTAAACCTGCTGGTGTGTCGGATGTGAGTTTATCACTTCATTGGTTCTTTCTAATTTTCTATATCACTATATTTGTTGATGTTGAATCATGGAATAGTCCATTTGCATTGGTAGATCATGTGGGCAGAGGCTATGGCAAAGCTAGAGGGTATGGAGAGTTCGGACCGAGAACGTTTGGGACCTCAGCTTGTTCATGGTTTTAAAGATCTTTCTAACCGCCTTAAGGTAGTTCTTTATTACTTTGAGGCGTGGAGTTTATGCTTTTTCGTTAAAGAGTTCTAATAGTCACTACCATAACAAACATGCTACTACTGTTTGTTAACTTCTAGGATGCTGAGTTCTCTGTTGTAAACATTGTTATGTTCTATTTGCTGAGTTGACTAATTTCAGTGTGAGGTTTATGCATTGAATTTGGAGGAGACTTGTTATGAGATAGAACTTTCAAGTTTGTATTTTTTGGATTGTATGTTTCTGCAAATGTTAATTTTGTTTCAACTTCAAGAGTCTAGATGCCGAATTAGCAATGTGTTGCACTTAGCATGGCACACAAGAGTTTGACACACATCCATTTGGCCTTTACATGCTTGTTAGATAGTTGCTATACCAACTAGTATTTGCCTGTTCATTTCGAATTAGGTCTAAATATTTCATATGCTCTATACATTAGGGGGAGAGATGGAGAGAGAAGGACAAAGTGCGAGGGAATATTAGTTCCTTATGCTAAGTGTCAAGGACTTTGTGTGAAGTTTGTTTGGGTGTAAAGATTTGATTGACAAAGAGATGTTTAAGCATTATGCACTCTTGATGTCATCATCATTTTTGCTGGTGGACTGTGGTTAACCAACCTTTTAAATTGTAATGCTGAATTAATGCAGCTCCAGGATGACGTTATTATTTCAGATGCTGAGCGATTGCGAATGACTCAAAGCAATGCGAAGATGGTATTCTTTGTCTGTCTTCTGGCTTTAACGTGTCTTAGTTTTTGAATATGCTTCTCATATATAAGTTCTTTTTGCAGCTTCAACGGCATTTTCAAGCTGAAACTTTTCCATGGATCCAAAGACTGAGGCAAAAAGAGCAGAGTCTTCAAAGGCGTATTTTAAGGGTGAGAATGATATCGATTGATTGCATCAAAAAGCGTAGTTTCCCGTCGGGATTGTTTTGGTTTAGATTCTCATCCATTTAATCCACCATAATAGATGAGTCATGGTTGTGAGGTAAAAGTTAAGAATCCTCAGTCATTCTTTTGGTTTGCATCAGCATCTGTTTAATGAAAATAGACAAATCATGGTTATAAGATAAAAGTTCAGAATCCTGTGTCATTCTTTTGTTGCTTTATTTCTTTGGGGAGAAAAATATGTGTTGAGTTCTGATATTTTAATTTTAAGCCTGAGTTTTGAATTCAAAAATTCTATTTTTTATGCATTGTTAATTTTCCATCAACTACTCTTTGAAGTTATAAATGAAATGGTATTGGGTGACTGGTGACTCATCCAAGTGAGACAAAATAATTATGGCAAGATCAGTGTCGGAAAACTATTTCCTTTTTACCTCACTTAGGAGCAAGCAATGCATTATACATTTAATTTTACAAATTGCTTTTCTTTCATGCATATTCTTGCACAAATGTATGATGTGGACACATGAATCTTGTGTCTGTGTGCCATTTTAATTTTTATATCAAATCAGTAGAAGCATAACATTGTGGTAACAATGAAACTATGAGGTAAATTGTAAGTGTTGGTCCAAATTGATTTTTTTTTCTTTGTTTGGAAACTGTGAGGTTCATAGGATCACATTCGCTATATTTTCTGTGGTTAGTTGGGCTTTGCCTGCCTGTTTTGGTTAAAGTACTTAAAATCTGCTTAAGATGCTATGTCTTTCCATTGTAAGTGCATGGGCGCGGGCTTGTTGCAGCATGTTTGTCTTGTATGTGCAATTTATGCATTTAGTACTGGCTAAGCTCATTCTAACCTTTATTTATATCGTTGAAGATAGTGAGAATACTGGAAGCATTGGAAGGTAAGGGTTACCGCATGCCCTTAATGAAAGGGGAAGTTGAATTGGCTGAGAAGTTAGCTGCAATAACCAGACAGGTTGGTGTTTCTTTTGCTATGTGCCTTGTTTTATCCTTTTCTTCTTGACTTGGCTGCCAACCATTGATGGTGCTAATAAGTGGAAGTATGCTCAGCTGAAAGGATCTGGAGCTGAACTTTCTAGGAGGGTTCAGAACCAACTTACTCTATCCCATGTTCACGCGAATGCAATTGGAGCTGGTGGTTCCATTTATCTGCCAGGATCAGCTAAAATACATGAACAGAGTCTTGCTGATATGCAGGAGGTCAGAGTGGGACATACTTTAGGTCATGAGATGTTTCATTTGCCCTTATTTAAAATAGCTCGTAGTGCACAATTTGAAAAGCATGATGATATCATATCATACACACTGGTAATGGTTAATTGTGGCAGTTCTGTTGAGTCATTCATCATTCTCTTAGTTGCATTAGTTAGAAAGAGTTCTTATATGATTTGGGATTATTTGTTACGATTTGCTGTTATAAGCTTCAAAGGATAACAGTTGATAGCTGATGAAGAATTGCCTTGTCGGACAGGTCTTACAGCAGCAGACAGAAGCAATTGCAAGGCTTGGCAATGTATTGAAGCGAGATATAAGAGATATGGAAATTATAATGGCAGAGGACACAGAAATGGCATGAGATTAAGCTAGATAAGACATCAAGTAGCACTTGCTGTTTTTATTTTGATAATTCTTTTGACGCCATCAAGTGTTGTGACTGATCCAATTAGACAAATGAATGACTAATTTGGTCCAATCTCACTGGTGATTTATGATCAGTACAAAAGGCTCAAGTCTTTTATCTTTGCACTGATTACCTCCCTGCTCCATTTAGTGCAATCATAGACGTTTGCCCAAGTCTATGATTCCTTGTTATGCTAATAATCTAACACTGGCTTTATCCGAGACACCTTGCTGGTGAAGAATGCACGCACTTATACAGGGGCATTCATTGTTAGGGAATCCATCGAGCATGTGGTAATGTAAAACTTGGGGGAGGGGGGACGAGTAGTGGTAGTCTTAGGGGGCAAACTGCGAAAATATGCTTATGTAAAATATATAAAGAATTTTAATTAAAATATGAAATATTTTAAAAAAACTATTTCATATAAATGAATTTCATAAAAAAAAAAAAATGAAATCGTTTATAAGTCCATAACTTTTTGTAACTTAAACATTATTCATTCACAAATTTATATTTTGAAATTCTACATTATCGATTATATATGAATTACTTAAATATTCTATCAAATTTGATAATTTGCTAATGAATTCTAATAAGACTTAAAATCTGAATTAATTTTCACTTTAATAAAATTAATTGGCTTTATAAATAAATTTTATGTATCAATAGAAACAATCATCAAATGAAATTCTTGGAAAAAAAAAAATGAATTGCATCAACTTAAATCAAATAATATATATAACAAAAAAATATCTTTCATTACATATTAAAAATAGACATTTTACCATCTTTTCATTATAAGCTTTTGCTGATTTACTTGAATTTCTTTCCAGGGATTGCAATGCAAATTCTGGTGCGTATATGTTAGTCTGTTGCATCAAATCAATGAGCTAAGATTGTTAAGTTTGTAGGAATTAGACATTTAAGCATCAATTTAGTTTTCCTTAATAATTTTTTTGGCCGATTTCTCTTTTTTACAATTGATCATTTTTTTGATATCTGCATCATTAACAAATTCATGTCCATCCCATAACATGAATTTCTAAAGAATAGACCAACCAAGGTTAGAAATAGGAAGATTTGATCTGCTTTCACAAATCATACAAATTTAATAGAATATAATAAATCTCTGAGAAAAGAAATTATTAAATATATAATCCTTGACTCTGTCGAATGTTTGAATTTTATGAAAAAATAATAATAACAAAAGAGTTTCTTTCGGACTAGTTGCTTCTCATTTTTTTCCACCCTCTTGGTGACTTCAATGTCCTTTTCTCATCAGAGGCTATATGTTTGGAAGGATTGAAGTAGTCTCAGTACTTCCCTTGATTATTCTACTTAAGTTTGATCATGTTTCTTTCTGGATAAAAAAATAAAGTATAACTCTGTGTTTATTAGAAGGTTATGAAACTAAAATATTAGGTGTTGAAAGATATTGATGTAAATGTACCTAGCAAAATAATAATAATAATAAAATGAATACAAACGCGGTAATGGAAACGTGTGAAATAAGAAAAATAATATTCTTTAAATTATAGGCGAGAAAAAGTGAAAAAAATGTAGAGTTTCCCACCATAGAAAATGTGATCCAATAGAGGTTTTTGTGCAACATAAGAAGTCAATCCTTTGTTAGCTTAAATAGAAGTTTGGCCCTTAATCTTTTCAAAGCATAAGCTTAATTTCGAAAGATGGCTTGCAGGCTAACCAAGCTGCAACTTCTTTTACTGTTGCTAGCTGAGTGCATTTTACTTTGTGCCATACAGTCCAATTCTGGTACTGGAATATGTATTCAGAAGGAAAGAGTAGCCCTCCTAAAGTTTAAAAGAAGTCTGAAAGATCCTTCTGGTATGCTGTCCTCTTGGGCTGGTGAAGACTGCTGCAACTGGAGGGGAGTCGGCTGCAGCAATGATACAGGCAACGTTGTCAAGCTAGACCTTAAAAGCCCTGATTATTGTGATCTGGTCAATGTAAGTGATGCATCATCCTCTAACAGGATATGTTTAGGCGGTGTACTTAATCCTTCTTTGCTTAACTTGACATATTTAAAGTATCTGGACTTGAGTCGCAACAATTTTCAAGGAGCTTCTATACCCGATTTCATAGGTTCCCTAGAGAACTTGGGGTACCTTGACCTCTCCCAGGCTTCATTTTCTGGAATGGTTCCTTCTCATCTTGGAAATCTGTCAAACTTGATTCATCTTGATCTTGCCACTTTCTCATATCCAACATATCTCTGGGTATCAGATGTTAACTGGCTCTCCGGTCTCCCTTCCCTTCAATACCTTTGGCTTGGGAGGTGTAAACCTTAGCAAAGCATCAACTAATTGGCTGCAAGAAGTCAACATGCTTCCTTCCCTATCAGAGCTGGACTTTTCCAGTGCCCAACTTCAAGACTTCTCTCCATCTCTTCTAATTGTAAATTTTACATCACCCGTGGTCCTAGACCTCTCTTATAACAACATTGGCTCCCCTATACCTCGATGGATCTTTAATATAAGCACCCTTGTCACTCTTCAACTTTATGAAAACCAACTTACAGGACATGTGCCTGAAATTTCAAGAGGAAGCTTATGCAACTTGTGTAGTTTAGAACTATCATAAAATGTTCTTGGTGGCCAAACAAAAGAATTCATTGATGCTTTGAGTAGGTGCAATAACAATAGCTTACAAACGTTAAATTTGAGCTCAAACAATCTTATGGGGGATCTGCCTGATTCCTTAGGATTGTTTAGCAAGTTGACCTATCTTCGACTCTATCAGAATTTCTTTTCAGGTTTTCTGCCAAGACCCATTGGAAACTTGTCATATTTTAGGGTGCTAGACCTGTCCTTCAACATCCTGAAGGGAACCATCCTAGAAACCATTGGACAACTTAAAGAGTTAACTCAATTGAATCTTTGTGGGAATTCATGGGAAGGAATTATGACAGAGATTCATCTTCAAAATCTCACGAGACTTGATGATTTTTCTTTGTCATCTATGTTGTGGAACAAGGGTAATATTCCACCCACCAAATTCACCTAATCAATTTATAGGTGAATAGAGAGTGAAAAATTGTACTGTAAAACCACACTATAGTTGATTCCCAGGAAAGATTGGAGGGGTCATAAGTGGTCTCATTTAAAACTCAATCTACTTAGACAGAATCACCCTAATAGTAATTTAACAGCACAATATATCACTACAACTATACCTTACAAAATAGCTATTAAAAATAAAGACAAAATAAGAACACCAGAATTTAATGAGGTTCGGCCAAATATGTCTACGTCCTCGGACAGTACCAAAATTATATTTCACTAAGAAAATGACTACAAAGTGAAATATTACAAAAGAGGGAGAAATATTGAAAATTGCCTAAGAGATGAGTATACAATTTTGAGATTATAAAACTAAAGGAATTAAGACTTTATTTATAACAAAATAACCTCCCACCTTTTTAGTTTATTTCCGATGTAGGATAGTTTAAATGAGTCATTATTAAACAGGGAACCTTTCAAATCCCTAAAAGCTTAAAACTCTGAATTATTTTAAAAATTAGTTGATGATATATATAAGTTAAATTATCAAAGTGTTACTCTTTATTTGGAATGAGGTAAAATAAAGAAGGACGAAAAATAAAGATAAAAATGAGAAAAGATTGTAATTTTCATTATTTTGAAATGAAAAGAAAATAAAGAAGAAAAATAACTCTTATTTTCCTACATTTATTTTTCCTCCAAAATGAAGAGAAAATACGATGATTAAAGAGAATTATGATGAATTTATATTTTTACCTTTGTTACTTTTCTATTAAAAAAGAGAAATATTTTATCTCATTTCTTTTTTATTCAAATATGAATAGGGAAACTAAATGAAGAAAAATAAAATTTATTTTCTCCCTTTATTTTCTTTCCTTCCTAAATAATTTTCCAAACATAGGATTAATGTTGTCAAAATAGAATTAAATCAACTGATTGGATCAATAAAATTAGAAATTGAATAAATCATTAATTAAATTTAGATTGATTTCAAAATAGTTTTTATATAATTATTTTTCAATTTTTAAATGTACTTTTTTAAATTATGCAAATGATATTAATTGATCTGATTAAATAAAAAAATAACCAACTGGCTAAGTAAATATTCAATCCAATTATAAAAATGCTGCACTAAATTGGCTTTAAAGTTCAAATTATATAGACGAGTTTACAGCAAGCATAAAATCGGGTCCCTTGAATGTGTCCCTCGGGTGTGCGTAAATATTATGAAGTTAATTGAGCTTTCCTCAATAGTTATACTTAACTAGTTACAAATTCGCATATGGCATAGTATGAAAATAATAATAAATTTAATATTTGTTTTTATAATTAATAATTAATTGAATGATTATAATTAATATATGAATAATAATGAAAATTTATTATTATATTATAAAAAATTCATTGTCAAATAAATAAAATAATAAAAATAGCAATTTAAATTAAATTATTATAATAAATTTTAATAATAATATAATTTTTTGATAAAAAATTTATAGTCTCTTTTTTTGTTGGCCATTTTTATTTTATAAAAAAATAAATACTGATTATTATGTATGTTAGGAATTTCTTATATTATTAAATTTTCTAAATTATTTTATGTGGATAATTTTTCTATATTGTTAAACTTTCTAAATTATTTTTATGTAAAAATTTTTTTGCTATTAAATTTCTTAATTTTTATGTGAAAATTTTTATATATTACTAATTGTCTATATTTTCTTTTAATTAATTAAAAATTAAATATTTAATTATTAACTTTCCTACCGCATGATAAAATGAAAATATATTAGATCTCTATTTATCAAAAGTATTATATTGCTAATACATACATACATACATACATACATATATATATATATATATATATATATATATGTTAACCCTTATCATTATTATTATTGCTTTCTTATTTTTGTGTAAGGTAGATAAGCATAACATGACTTATACCCTTCAATCCAATTACTTCCATTTCATAATTTTTCTACCCTTTTTAGTCAACAAACCAAATGGCCTTTTTGCTTAGTTATTTTTCCCTTGCAAATCAGAGAGGGAGGGAGTAATATTTTGAATTAATTTTGAGAATGACCAATTCCACGTATAATTTTTGAACATAATTATTGTTCTCTGGTTGCTTAGCTTTGTACATCCCATCCAACATCTAACAAGAAATTTTATTATACACTGAGTAAACATTAAACAAAATAGGGTTACTTCTAAACGTTTTTAGATTCAATTTGATTTTTTTGAAAAATATGAGAAAGACACTATATAACTAATCTAGAAACATAAACGTAAAGTTAACTACCAAGGAACTAAAATATTTAATTATGAGTATAATTAATACATTCATTAATAAGAACTTCTTTTTCTATGGTTGTTGATATCATCATTCATTAACTCTGTTTGTACATTTAATAATATTGATGCAATGATGCCTTTAATGCTTAGTATCTACTGGCAATTCAAATTATAAACAAAAATCATACTCCCTCTACTTCAAAATATTTGATAAAATGTTCTTTTTAATTTGTTCTAAAATTTTGTCCACTTTTCTTTTTAAGATTGTAGTTAATTAAACAAAAGTCTATAATACCTTTATTAATTATATAAAAATTCTCATTTATAATAAATTATTATCAATAATTTTTACTTTAAATTTGTATGTTTAACAAATATATTAAAGTTTCAATGTCATTTTATTTGAATATATTACTCTTATTATCACTGTCTTATCAACAACATTAAAAATATTATCTTGTAAAATATTTCATATTTGATAAAATCCAAAACATTAATAGACGTATTTTAGTGACAAAGTGACAGAAGCATAGAAAATAATTATAATTAACTAATTTTCTTAATTTGTGTATAGAATAAATTTTATCAAATATTTTAAGATAAGGGAGTATTTTTTTTCTGAAAAAAAAAACAAAGAAAGAGAACTGAGTATATGTGTTTGGGTGCCCCTATAGGCACATGCACTCGAAATAAATTATTAATTTAGATAGCAATAAAATGGAAAAATGAAAACGAAAAATACAAAAATACATATAGAGAAATGACATTTTTAAAAAATATAATAAATGAAGTGTAAGAAATTTATAAATATAAAAAAAAGATGAAGATATATTTATAACTATTTTTCTTTCATAGATAAATTTATAATTATTATTAAAGAAAAAATAATCCCTTCTCCATGATAAAAAAGCACAGATCATTAGATCAAAACATCAGCAAGTAGAGGTCCTATCTCAAAGGGAGACCAAGCCTATATATTTAACATCACAATGTTTGGCATTTTTCGCCCATTAGTCCCAGTAGTAGAGTTCACGTTTCTGGAACAAAGAGTACTTCAATAATTGGAATCACTGAAATAAACAGCGCATATTGGTATGTTGACACTTGTGCAGGTATCAACATAATCAAAACTCGATTAAAATCATGAGTTACATTAAAATCAGATCAGCAAAAAGATTCCAATTAAATTCATAAAAAACCCAAAACAAACTCAAATTAACTCACTAAAAACACACTGAATATCCGATTAAACCAACGCCAATAAACCTGACTACTATGCTGTGATCCCATCGAGTTTGCTGCTACATTGTTATCATCACAAGGGGTGTAATCGAGTCGAGATGAGCCGAACTCTGTCAAACTCGAGCTGATTTAAAAATTTAAAGCTCAAGCTCGAACTCGAACGAGTTTCAATTTTTAAACTCGATCTCAGTTAAGTACTCGAATACTCGAGTTCGACTCGATTATACTCATTTATTTATATAATTTTTTTTGTGAATTTTATAAATTAAAATTTTGATTTGAATAAACTCGAATAAACTGGATTAGATATGAATCGATTAAACTCGATTGATAATACTGTAAATATGATTAAACTCGATTAGACTCTCGAGTCTAGTATTTTAAAACTTGATTAAACTCACGAGTCTCTAGAGTCGAGTATTTAAAAACTCAAATTCGGCTAGCTCAATTACTCTAATAACTCGAACTCGTGCTCGTCTCGATTAATCTCTAGTTGATTTTGAATAGTTTGCTAATTGTCTTGTTTCATTTATACTCCTAATCATCGCCTCTTGCCACAGACCTTGTCCCTAATCAAATGAGATGGGATGGGAGTGTTGGGTGTGTGTGTTTAGAAACTGAACATGTCGTCTGTGGTTCGCAATGGCCTCATCTATGTAATTCATATTTTCAAAGCAACAAAAATGTGTTTTATAAAAAGAAATGCATTTCTCATATTTTCAAAATTTCAGAAATTGAGTGAATCATTTCAGGCCGTTTTAGTGAATTTTTAAAAGAAAATATTTTTGAAACATGAAAATGTTACCACCTACCATTTTCATGCATTGAAAGTGCTAACAAAAGATTTGCGGAAGAAATTATGAGTCTATTTAGAGAATTAATTAGTCAAATATCTTTTTTTTAAAAAAAATGAAATTCAAACCTCATATGTTTCCACTTAAGGAAATAAAACCCCAAACTTATAGCTAACAAGTATTAAAACATATATTGAAAATAGTGCTACATGAATATGATGATAGGATGTTCCCCTCAAAAAATATGATGATGGGATTTAATCACACCTTCCATGTCTGGATTAAGACTTTCTAATATGGAAAAGGAATTCGGTTATGTGTGAATTTAGCTTGCATATCAACCTTGTCATTATCATGCATTATGTGTGAGATTAAAGTTCATATTAATATTCGAGCTTAATATAAAAAACAAATAAAAAATTTATGTTAATATCGTGTAACTCGCATCTAATTAACATTTTAGTCTTTGTTATTTAAGAAAAAAGGTAAATTAGATATTGAATTAGTTAATCAATTATTTTTTTAAACTAATTTGAGTGATTTAATCAATCTTATTTAAATAATTTAAATATAAAAATATAAAACTACTTTTAAAAAACAAAATTTACATTGAATTAGAAAGAACAAGATTAAAAATTATAAAAATTGATTCAAATCTAATCCAACAATTTTTTATCTTTTTTTTTATTTAAACGGACTAATTTAGTTCAATTTCAGAGCACTCGTTGTTAGAACCAATGTACTAATCACACCACACCTGATTTTATCCAAAAAAGTCTCTGAACCTGAACAGACCTACATCTCCTTCAATGCCTACAAACTTTTTCAACATAAACAAATAAAAAGAAAAGCGGCTAGCAATAAAATTGTAGGAAAGGCCAAAACTTGAGGGCATGAGAATTCTTCCAGGGGGAATTGAAGTATTCTTTTCGACTCGTTCCTCCTTCCTTCCTTTTTTGGTGTGCGTTTAACTCCGCGTTTCTTGCTCACAACCTTGAGACATTTGGCCACGAACTTCCACACCCTATGCAACGGCAATTGCCACCCACCGACCCATTGCATCACATAGTACATATAATACAATTCAATTAGTACTATTCTCGGATCTATGCAAAAATTCTTTCCACCAATCGTCTTAAACCGACCTGAATTTTCAACGCTTCATCCCCATTAATCAAAAAACAAGACCCATACTTCAAAACAAATCAAGACGTAAACTTTCAATTTAGCCCATTTCTTTTTTCTCTCTCGGAGATTAAGACACTATAATGCATACGAAACACAAGACAAGAACAGACCCCTCAACATACCAAAATCTTTCTCTAAATCATTAAAATCGCACATTAACGGTTTTGAGAATTCCAAGCCTCTAAGCAAGCTGTTAGTCGCTGACATGTTCTTTTCTTTCCTCAACTCTTCTTGCCTAACCATAATCCTACTGCTTAATCTCCCATTTTTAGGTCAGATTTCACCTTCTTTGATTCAGATTTCTATGCACATACTCTGATTTTGACATTCGTTCTTATCTTTTTTATTTATTTCTCTATCGGTGATTAGTCTATTATCTTTTGCAAATTTCAGACCATGTAATCAGAGTTTTGACGACTCCTCTGTTTCTTTGATCTGTTTTTGCTTCAAGATGAATAAAGATTGTTGATGGGTTAAATTGATGGGCATCCAAGATGAATTTTCGATCAATTCCCATTTTAGATTAATGAATATGGGTTCTGTTTATGTGTTTCTTCATAAAAAATTGGTTCTTTTAGCCGCCTCTTTTTGGGTCTTTTTTTATGCTCTGTTTCTCACTCTGTTTCGGTTCTTGAATGCAACCCTTGTCAGGTATTCAATAACTCCCTTTTTTAAAATAAATTAATTTTGTATTTTTTTAAAGAAAATCTCAGTTCTTTATTCTTTATTTACAGGTTTAAGGGGAATGTCTCGAATTGTATAGAGCAAGAAGTTAAAGCAAAGGAATTCGAACAAGAAAGAGACTCGAATTATTTGGAGCAAGAAGCTGAAGATGGTAAAGAACCAGATGTTGATGATGACGTTGCTAAATTGAATGATGCAAAAGAAAATACTGTTTCAGAAGAAGAAGAAGAAGAGACACAAAAGTTCTTTTTCAAATTCAAGTTTCAGACTTGTAAAGAGAATTATGAGCCATTTGTCTCAGATTATATATCTTCCTCTGCGAGTACTAATAGCAATAAGTATGACTTCTTGTATGGAAAAGATTCTAGTCTTTTCTTGAAGAAGCCAGAGGTTTTAAACCTCACAGTTAAAGAATTATATGCTGATTCTAGTGGCGATAAAGAGATTGTCGACAACTGTATTGAGCAGAACGCAGAACCAGAATCAATTGATGAGGAAAGAAAAGGGAATTCTGCAGATAGTGCGCATGACGAAACGGAGAGAGATGAAGGGTCTGTTTCTAGGAAAGCAATGCTAATTGATGAGGAGAACAGTGTGGAGAGTGAACAACACGTTTCGAATGATGATGTTAGGTTTCTATCAGAGAAAGACTTCAATGCTACTGACTATGATTCTGATTCTGATTCGATTACTTCAAGCCATGAGCTTATAAGTCGCTTCGTAGATTCTACCAATGATGGCTTCTTGTTGGATAAAGATTTCGAAGATGCATTCGAAGTTAATACTTTAGGTGGGAAGGCAGAATTGCGTGGGGAAGATTTGGAATTGGAGGATATGAATTTGCAGACTGCGAGTACTGGTTATGAGCCGGATGATTTTGATGATGAAGATAGTGATATATTGGAAGAGCTTAAACATCTTGAAGAGTCCAATGTGGAGGAAGAAAGTGATCAAGGAAACAAGGAGTTCGAGCAAGAAGAACTCGGCTGCGAAGACAAGGGACCTAAGGATGTTTTAGATAATTCTGAGGACTCGAATAGATTGGAAACATTATGGGAGCATCAAGAATTGATAGAGCAGCTCAAAATGGAGTTAAAAAAGGTGAGAGCAACAGGTCTGCCAACCATACTAGAAGACGATGAGGCGCCAAAAATAATGGAAGATTTAAAGCCATGGAAGATTGATGAGAAGTTTCATCATGTAGATAGACGGGGTGAGCTTCATAAGTTCTACAGGAGTTACAGGGAACGAATGCGAAAATTAGATATCTTGAATTACCAGAAGATGTATGCATTGGGTAAGTTTCGTGTTACTAGTTATGCCTTTCTTGATCCAATTTTAATTTCTGCTTATTTTGTTCATTTTGTTATTCTTATGGCATGTCGATTGCAATCAAAATTGTGTTTAAAAAGTTCTAGATGAACTCTGTGGATAAATATGAGCAGATGCTCCTATGGATAAAAATTATAATCAGTAACTCAACCTACCTTTTGCAGTCTTTTAGAAGTTATGGCCAAGGACCCACTAAATCTAGTTAGTTTGGTTAAACAGAAGCATGAACCTGCATATAGAGTAATAATTACACAAAAGTAGGAAGTAGAGAGAAACTTGCATCTTCTACTATATTAACCAACCTTTTTCCCCCCACCATCTTCACATGCATACATAAAAAATATATATATATAGGCGATTAAAATATGTGACTAACACTGGGAAACACTCTTCTATCAGTTTTTCTTTTGCACTTTCAGAAGTGCTGGTACTTTTGTCCTATAAAGCTACTTGGATTATTGTATACCCGTCTAAGTTGAAAGACAAATACTAATTAATCCTTGCGCATGTGGAACTGACTTGATTTCTTTTATGCATAAAACCTAATTTTTGTAGCTAGTTGGAGTTGCATATCAATCATCTGTGATGTCATCCTACCGACCTTTCACATTATCTTATTATGGAATGGCTTTACCTAAATCTCAAGTCTCTTCTGCCTCTAAAATATATAATCGTGCACTGATTTTGATTCTCCACGTAATCCTTTATTTTTTTATTTTTATTTTTTTTAAGTTCATATCTTTCGTGATTAAAGTTCTTTTAACAGAAGAAAGTAAAGTTAGAAAAGCCATGCACGAATGAAATGACTTTTGACCTATGGTTGAATATGGTTAACTGGTTTAAGTTTTTATCGTTTATATTGTTATAGTTTAATATTCGTGTAAAGTATCTTACCCTTTGTGTTTAATGACAATATATAGGATTTCTTCAATCAAAGGATCCACTTAAATCAATTTCAAGCAATAAAGTATCAGGTCCAGCATTGACATCCCTTCTTTCGCAGAAATTCCTGCCAGGAAAGCGAAAAAAGTCCAATTCTGATCCAATGATGAGCTTCATTAGAGAATTGCATAGTGAATTGGAAATGGTTTATGTTGGTCAAATGTGCCTCTCGTGGGAAATCCTACATTGGCAGTATGAAAAGGCATTGGAGATATGGGATTCTGACCCTTATGGGTTGCAACGATACAATGAAGTTGCTGGTGAATTTCAGCAGTTTCAAGTGCTTATGCAGAGATTTATAGAGAATGAACCTTTTGAAGGTCCAAGAGTACAGAATTATGTCAAGAATCGCTGCGTTTTGCGCAATCTCCTTCAGGTTCCAGTCATAAGAGGTAAAACAAAGCACTAAAACCTCATAGATGGATAGTGACATTATTTTATCTAATGGTTGCAAGCCCTTAAGTCTATATTCTAGGAGATACACTTTGAGCTCAATGGGGCCTTACATACCAATAAATTAACAAAACAATGCTTATTTCTTGATTTAGCACTAATAGAAAGGCTTTAATTATCATACAGAGGATAGTATGAAGGATAAAAAGGCAAGAAGAAAAGAGAAGGATGATTATACAATTACAAGTGATACACTAGTGGAGATCATGGAAGAATCAATAAGGATTTTTTGGCGATTTGTTCGAGCTGATAAAGATGCACACGATGTCATTCAAAAGAGTCGAAAGGGGACTCAAATCGAACCCCAAGACCCTGATGAAGTTGAGCTTTTTACCGAAGTCAGAATAAGTCTGCAGAAGGTGTTTTTTTTTTTTTCTTTTTCATCTAGAATAATAATTAAGCATCATGCTATTCTAGTTTATGTCATGTAATATTTGTGAAACATGATAATTCCTCACGTTTAGTTTTTCAACCAATATGCAGAAGGAGAAGAAGCTTAAAGACATATTGAGAAGTGGGAATTGCATACTGAGGAAGTTCCAAAAACATAATCGAGAAGACAGTAGTTCAGATCAAGTTCTTTACTTCTTCTCTCAAGTGGATATGAAGTTGGTGTCAAGGGTGCTCAACATGTCCAAGCTAACGATTGACCACCTACTTTGGTGTCGCAACAAACTGAACAAGATTAATTTTGTTAGCAGGAAGATACATATAGAACCAACATTTTTGCTTTTTCCTTGCTGATAGTATTATAAGGAGGCTCTCTGTCGCTGTAAATTGTCGTCCATACGAAATTTCATGTCTGTACATGTAGAGGGAGGAGGATTTTGAAATATTTTTAGGCTATAAGAATTCATTGTAAGATATGGATGTTATAACAAAAAATAATCACACTCAAAAAGTTTTTTCTTTGCTATTAAGATAGATAGTATTATTTTGTTATATATCAAAAAAAATTTTAAAAGAAAAAGTTACTCTTGAAAACTATCGTGCTTATACAATATGTGCGCTATATCAAAAAATTACTACTCCAATGACATATAATGATTGTAATAAGGCATATGATAAAAGATTATTAATGAGGGACCTCCTAGCTTATAAAATTTCAATTTTTAGTTCAAAGAATTTGATTCAATTTCCTTTGGAATTTTTTTTAAAAAAATCTACCAAAAATAAGAAGTTATTTTGTAAAAAATAAATTAATTTTTTTTATAAAAGAAAAACCTATTTTATTGATATTTTCTGAGTGTGTTTGATATAGATAAATTTTATATTTTTACAAAATTTATTATAAATTCATATTTTGGGTGTTTAGTATAAATAAAAATTTATTTATTAAATCTTTAGAATTGATTATAATTAAACTAAATTATCTCAAATTTGATAAAAATTTCATATGAATTCTAAAGTTATAAATTTTTTTATTATGAAAAAACATTTTTAATTAAAAGGGATAATTATAATTTACCCAATAATTTATCCTAATACACTATTTTGTTCCTCATTTTGTATAATAAATTTTAATATCCTCATATTGTGATACCGTTAAACTAAAAAATTCTATCATTTTATTTTATTTTTTTTTAAAAAAACATATTCGTCAAAAGAAAAAAGGTTAAAGTTAATTTTTTTTCAATGCCCTTATTACCTTTATCCTTTTTTTTTTTTCCTTCATCCTTCTGTTGCTTTTTTTTTTTTTTTTTGGGGGGGGTTCCTTTTCTTCATGGTGATCTACAATAACCTATATCATTTAATTCATACAATCAAACTCCTTATCCAAGCACCTCTATGCCCTTCTGTATCACTTGTCTTTTGTAGAACACATGAAGCATTCACTTTTTCATCAAATCCTCCCTTTTTTAAAGCTTAATGATCGACCTTTTCATTTTCACTTTCATCAATTATGGCTTGAATTTTGCTTGTCATCGTCTCTTAAACCTCATTTTAATTCCATATTTCCATCCTCATTGCCGCTATGCTCATTAAATCAAGATTATTCCATCACTTACAAGAGTGATGAAATGACTTGAAAATGGTGCAAAAGAAGTGAATGGCGATAGCTTTGGGCCTATTGTAGGTGCAATTAGAACACTTTGAGAGGATTAGGCGGTGACGAAGATGTAATTAAAACTGTGGGCGAGAAACCATGAGCAAAGTGGAGATCTCTAAGACAAGATCGATTTCAAACTGTTACGCTTCGAAGTAGCACTAACATTACTAGTCACCCTCAACACTTGAAATCCATGCATAAAATATTTTTTAAAAAATTATTTTTCAAAGAGCCGAAGGTGCTGGTAACTAAGTGGCCAATTTATTTTCTCAAAAAAAAAAAAAAGAAAAGAAAAGAAAAAGTAGCCAATTTAACAAATGAAAAAGCTCTACCTCACAAAGAAACGTGGCATGTAATCCAAACCATAGATGACGCAAACCACAAAATAACAGCCCTCAGATCTAGGGTTTTATATACGCATAAAACCCTATTTGTATAAATTAGCTCTTGCTTTCCTGTGTTTTTCTCCTCCTTCTCTTGCGCGGATTAATCGGGGCAAAGGAAAAATGGTTCAGCGACTCACTTACCGGACACGCCACAGCTACGCCACTAAATCCAACCAGCACCGCGTCGTCAAGACCCCTGGTATTCTTATTATTAGTATTATTGTCACTATATTTTAAATATTATGTTGATATGTGTTGTTTGAACATAAAGAAAGAAAATGTTGTTGTGGAGAGTAACTAGCTTGTGATTAATTGGGTTAATGGTTGATTATGGAATTAAGGTGGGAAATTGGTGTACCAGACCACAAAAAAGAGAGCAAGTGGACCTAAATGTCCTGTTACTGGAAAGAGAATTCAAGGGGTATGTATTTATATGCATCTGTTTTTTTATGCTCTAATTGCTTTAGTTTGTTAATTCTTGTTTGTGGATTGGTCGGAGTCTTTAAGTCTTGGGAAATGTATGTTGTGACTTCTATATTTTTCTTTCTCTTGGTTGGAGTTGTTATTTCTTGCGTAGTTGAGTATTTAGATAAGCATTACTGTGTTCGACTCTAAGTAGTTTGATATCATTGCTAATGTGAATTTGAACTTAGAGGGAGGGATTTGGCTAGGATTGGAGAGATGGGTTGCTGTTGGAAGGTCTAGGTTTTGATCAAGATCAAGCCTTTTCTTTATTTGTTTTGAGTGTTGACAGGAATGGGAATGTTATGATCAACTGTCACACCACAGATTTTGGTTGATGGTATTTCGAATGGGTTTGTTCATGCTTGTTTGGTGCCAATTGCTAAAAGTTGGACCACTATTTCAGTCTATTGGCGAGGTGTAAATCTTGTTGTCTGTCCTATGTTGAAGAGGAATTTCTGATAAAGAATCCTGGCACATGCTATTACTTAATTTAGGACTGTGGGCAACTCATTTTTTCACGGCAGTATCTCATTTTATGCACATTCAATGGTTTATGCTTAGGGATTAAAGTGATTTTACACTATAATCATTGAGGCATGGGGATGCTTGAAAATTATGTAGTGTGCCGATGCAGGTTATAAGTGGTGTTTAGAGATTAGAAAGTCATGATTTATTAAAGTTCAAAGTCTTAAATTTTGAACTACCCCTCTGTCCCAAATTGATAGGCCTGTTCTCCTTTTTTGGTTGTTCAAATATTTAGGCTGGTTTCCTTTTTTATAAAGTGTTGAATTACTTGATTTTCTATTTTACCCTTGTTTAATTATATGGTTATCAATACTTATAAACAACAGTCATTTAATACACTTATTGAAAGTTGAAACAAAATTTGAAATTTCGATACTTATGGTTTGATAATTTCATTTATTAGCAATATCAATCATCTTTAATTTTACATTAGAGAGCAACAAACTTCAAGATTATTTAATAGGAGTAATATTCATCTCTATCTAGTATTTTAATATTAATGCAAGAGTATAATAGGAAAAGTCAAGTAAAAACAACCATTTTAACTAAATTACCTAATATTTCTTAATCTGCATGTAAAAAGAAACAGACCTATCAGAGTATTATGTTCAATGGTTTCTCACATAAATATGGGGTTTGAACAATGCGATGATTCCTGCTCATAAAAATGTGAAAGGATGAGTTTCTCCATGATTTTTCCTCCTATGGAGTCTAAATAACTTTCCTTTGAAAGCCCTTGCAAACTCACACTCATTTTGAGGTTAATTTTAGCTTCTGATTTTCTTTTATATGTTGCTTAGTAATCTATAGGCAAACTGTTGGCTTGCCTGGAGCATACTAGTTCATAACTTTTTGATCATTTTAAAAGTTCTCTGTACGGGGGAATTAAAATGTATTCCCAGTCAATGCATTATACAATTCTGCCTGAAATCTTAACACTGGCTAACCACATGAGGTTGAATTTTTTCTACTTCTTGCCAGATTCCTCATTTGAGACCTGCTGAGTACAAGAGATCTCGATTAGCTAGGAACCGACGTACTGTAAATCGTGTCTATGGTGGTGTATTGTCTGGAGGGGCTGTTAGGGAGAGGTGAATCACCATGACTCAACAATTATTTGATTGTTGTTTTCTAATTTGCAAGGTGGTACACAGCTTTCTTATTTAGTTTTTCTTGTTGTCTGTAGGATCATCCGTGCCTTCTTAGTGGAAGAGCAGAAGATTGTGAAGAAGGTTTTGAAGATTCAGAAGGCTAAGGAGAAGCAAGTGTCAAGGAGCTAAAATGAAAGGGTGCAAAATTTTGGGGCAATTGACGATAATGAGATGTGGAATTGAATTTGGAGTTTGTCAATTTTAGCATGTTTGATACTTGATTATTTTCATACTTTTTTATCAATTTAAACAAGAAATCAGTGGCTACTTTTATGTGATAATTTGTGCCTTTTCTTTTTAGTAATTGAAATATCCTGGCTCGTAATATTATAGCAGTTAGTTTTAAGTTTCTGCAAATATTTTTTTGTAACATGGGTGGGATGTTCACCTATGAATCAAACTTGCTCGGATCAGGTCTTTCAAGGTTTTCGCAGTTAACGCATCTCCCTCAGTTTTATGAGTTGCTGTTCAGCTTCGGTTACCCTTTTATAAGTCGAGCACTCTAAAATGTTTTTTGTCTTTTGCAGTGAAGTTCCGGTGCTTCATCTATAAAGGCTTACTAGTAGAGCTTCGACTGTGAATAATCTGTGGCTTCATCGCTGACTTGGTATCCACCTGTTAAGTTTTCTAAATCATTAAAATGCTACAAAAAAATGACTTTATGGCAATTGCGAACATGTCCACTCGCTTTTCCCTTTTTGATGAAAACGGTTAGCCATGAATTGAAAAGCCTCTTGTAGCATGTTTGATATTGCTACTATAAAAATATATTTTTATTTTGTTAACCTATCAATTTCTTTAATCTTTTTAATCATTCATAAATTAAGTTAGTCATATTGTCAGTTTAATTTAATAATTATTGATTAAATTTTTAAATATTAATTTTTAACTTAAAACTCATATTTATAATTTTTGCTAAAAATTTTACATATCAATGCCAAAAGCTCTTTGGTATAAGCCTCTATGTTTGATTACAGCTCTTTGACCTATAATGTATTTAAAAAAAAAAAAATGACAAGTCTTGATAAGAGGGGGGAGCTCTTTGACCTCTAATGTTTTAGAATGATTGGTTTCTTTTGCTTAATATAGTCCCACTTCTAGCTCCAGCAATGTGTCAGGACAAAATTAAAAAATCAGTGTCAAGAATGGGATTCGAACCCATGCCCTTTCGGACCAGTACCTGAAACTGGCGCCTTAGACCAACTCGGCCATCTTGACTTTATTCGTTAAATCTAAATTTGATTTCTTGAGAATAGCATGATTTGTTTATTGTAGCGTTCTACATAAAATGGTATGTGTGCATTAACTTATGTTATTGGTTTCTTCAAGAGAGTTAATATTATGTGTCAATAATAATTTATAACAAATATAAGAAAAGTAATATGTATTTTAAGTAAATTTAGATGTCATGTTAAAGGCGATGAACGAGATAAACACTAGAATATCTAAAGCAAAAAATCTTTATAAAAAAATTCAAGTGAGAAATGTATCAAAAGTTGCATGAAAAGATATGACAGAATGGAAATATGTATAGCAACAAATTAATATATATAAATTACAATAATATAATATAGAAAAAATCATTTTAAATTCACCTGGTTTACCTATAAATTTACCTTTTGATATAATATCATAGATAAAAAATAGGTAAAAGTTAAGTTGTTATCTAGGTTAAAATTGAAGGGGGCTTGCACCTATACCCATGCCATTCTTACATCATGCACCTCACACATCGTTTTACTCAAAACACACATCTGTCGTCTTTCATCCGCAAAAACATGCTTTTATTCTAATTTTTTACACTTCAAACCTCCTTTTTTTTTTTTTTTTCTCTTCTTTTTTCTTATTTTGTTATTGATGGGTATTCATTTAATTTGGTTTAGATTTTCTATTATTATTTAATTTGATCAATTTTAATTTTAAAAGTTTTATTTTTTATGTAAAAATTATATAAATTGAATTTTAAAAATGAATGACTAGTAATTTAAAAACTTAAGATTATATAATCATTTATATATTTTTAAAAATATATTATAAGTAACAATGATAAACACTAATTAGCTTGTAAATAAAAATAAATGTACTTAAAAATTAACAATAGTGTACTTCAATAAAAAATAATCTACCTGAAGTAATAACAACGTATCTGAAATAAGAAATCAATGTACCCACAATCATCAAAAATGTAAAAAATTATTAGAACTTTTTATTATAGAAGTGGAGATAGAAATCCGATATACATATGACATAAAATCAATATATTTTTCTAAAATATTAACATATATTCATATCAAACATTATGTGCATCTCATTTCAAAATAATGTACTTGCAGTTTCAAATTAATATACCTGTAGTTAAACATAAATGTATCTAAATTTTTGAAGTTTTTATTAAGCAACTTCAAGTATAATAAAAACTAATTTACATATAGTACAAAATCAATGTATCTTCTCTCGAATATTAATATACCTAAATGTTTGAAATTTTTATTAAACAAGTTCAGTACAATAAAATAATGTACATGCAGTACAAACCCAATGTAATTTCTCCCGATTATTAATGTATCTATATATTTGAAGTTTTTGTTAAACAACTTCAGGCATAACATTAATTCTTATACAGTTCATTACCAAATTAACTTCATATCAAAATCAAAGATCCTAATCAATTTTTATGTAATCAATACTTAATTTTATTCAAACATACAATATAAAAAACTAAACACAAAATAAATACTCATTGCAATATAGAAAAAATGATAGATATATTTATTAAAAATATTTTATGACATAAAATATTATTAAATAAGAGATTTCAAATAAAAATTTTGTGATTTTGAATAAGAAAGTTAATTTCTAGAGCAAAAGCATCAAATTGAACATTATTTTGAAATTAAAAGTCTCATGTGTAATTATTCCACAAAACACAAACAAAATATGCTCATTGAAAATAACTTATATCCTATACCATAAATCAGGCTGACACGTTTCCAGAATATAATTTGCGTCAGATGACCTTGAACCTTATATTTGAAGTGAGCTTACACCAGATAAGTTTGAGCCTTATACTTAGTGCTTAATGTTTACATTGTATATATTTATTTTTAAAAAGTGACTTATTATTTTAGCCTAACTTTTTGACTTATTATTTTAGCCTAACTTTTTAATTAATCATATATATTTTATTTTGGGCTTAATTTTTAAATTGTATATATTTATTTTAAATAAGTTACTTATTATTTTGAGCTTACTTTTTAATTAATTATATATTTTTTATTTAGGACTTAATCTTTAAATTTTATATATTTATTTTAAATAAGAGACTTATTATTTTGAGTTCACTTTTTAATTAATCATATATATTTATTAGGACTTATTATTTTGAGCTCACTTTTTAATTAATCATATATATTTTAATTAATCATATATATATTTTAAATGATAAGAGACTTATTGTTTTAAATCATATATATTTATTTTGAGCTCACTTTTTAATCTTTAAATTGTATATATTTAATTTAAATATGAGCTCACTTTTTAATTAATCATATATATCGTATTTAGGACTTGAGCTCACTTTTTAATTAATCATATATATTGTATTTAGGACTTAATCTTTAAATTTTATATAGATATATATATATATATATATATATATTAAATAAGTGATTTATCATTTTTTGGACTCACTAAATGTTTTATTTAAAGCTTAATCTATAAATTGTATATATTTATTTTAAATAAATAATGTATTATTTTGAGCTAACTTTTTAATTAATCATATATATTTTATTTGAGACTTATTTTAAATTGTATATATTTATTTTAAATATGTGACTTATTTTTTAAATTAACTTTTAATTAATCATATATATTTTATTTAAAGCTTAATCTTTAATTTATATATATTTATTTAAATAAGTGATTTATTATTTTATACTCACTTTTTAATAAATCATATATTTTATTTGAAATTTAAGTTTAAGTTGTATATATTTATTTTAAGTAAATGACTTATTATTTTGGTTCACTTGTTTTAAAAAGTTGTGCTACACAGTAAGGTTTTTGTTATAATTTTATAAATCAGAAGAAGATTCTTATTTTTAATAGATTTTTATATAAAAATATAAATCAAACCATCATCAATCAGCTAATTAACATCTGCAAGGAATATCTAGAATCCTTGTTGCTCAAACCTCCATTGATCAACCATAGCACCAAGATCAACAACCTTAGCGAATATACTCAAAGGAGCCAAATGGATGAGCGTGGCAATCGAATTTAACCGTAGTTGGAAGGGAAATCAACTCCATACAACAGCATTCGGCCGACAATCCCAATCCCATGAATTGGGAAGATAAACTGGTGGGCGATGAAGAATCGAATAGATTTGCTAAAGTATCAATAATAACAATCAAATAGCCGATGGAGAATCCAGCCTGAGACAAAACAATTACAACATCGACAAGTAACCTACCAACAGTGCCGCAGACAGCAAAACCCAGAACGCCAAAAGAATTAATTTTGGACCAAAAAAGAATGAAGCTTGCGTCGGCTGTAGACTAAAAGCATCAACGAATACGCCCTTCAACTCTGCTTCGTCTCCTATTTTTTCTGTTTTTTGGGCTGCCGTAGAGTTTGATTTCTTGAACATGAGGACTCGAAATTTCGGGGGAGATTTGAGGAGAAAGATTGGAGACTGAGGTTTTAAAGAGGTTGGTTCGATAAGGAGGATCCTTCTTTTAGATAGGAGATCAGCAGGAGACAGATAAAGGGTCGGTGGTGGAAAATATGATTTTTGTCGTGGTATTAAATCGATTTTCGTTCCTCTTATCAAGTAAATAATTCACGGTGGCGAGTGATTGAAAATTAAGGATTAAAAAACTTGAAATTTTTTCAATTTAATTTCAACGATGTTGACTCAATGGGAAATAATCAGTTAAACAGATATTGGTAAAGCTATCGGAAGTTGTTTCTAACTTCAATAGTTCACCGGTCATTCTATTTAACGGTCAAAATTAAAAATAAATGATTTAACTATTTTAAATTTTAAGGTTCATTTATAAACTAAGTTCATGGTAGAAGTCTTTATAGAAAAAAAGTGGGACAGTAAGAAAATAAATACTATGTTAAGAGAAAATGAAAGTTAAAAATCTCAAAATAAAGTGTATGAAGTGGTATTGTTAGTAAAAAAAAAAGATTAAATAATGTGATAAGATGAAATTCAAAAATTATTTTGATTAAATAACAAATACTAAAGCTATATATATTTAAGACTACACATTAGTTCTATTAAAAATAAACTCTCTTTCTCTTGTTTCACTCCAAACCCATCAATCTCATTAGTGCTTTGTATTTTACGTCGGAACTCCCTTGTGATGTGCATATCATACATTAGAAGACTACAGGAACTTTTGGCGATTGACCCCACCAAAAAAAAAAAAAACAAAAAAAGACTAGTTTTTCTTAATGTGACTTGCAGCTTCAGATTTTGTGTGGCACGAAATCATATCAAAACTCAAATGCATCAATATCGAGCTAGTAGCTGAACGATGGAAGCATGAAGCGGAAAACGGAGTTGTCGTTGGCTAACGCTCCATATAATTATGAAACCATTCATTAGCATTGATGAAGTAAAGTCCAAAAATATGCATACAACAAGGTAATATATCAAAACTGTACAATAATAACATAGCAAACAGGATTTATATTCTGGAGTGTGAGAAGTAGCCTCGAACTATTCAACCAAAGCATACGGTACACACAAAATAAAATGCTAAACTTAAATCCCATTTCCTCTCTGATTAATAACAGGATTTAAGTGTAGCATTTATTTGTGGAATAAGTAGAAGAAATCTCACTAGGACAGGGTGGTGAGTCCCATGGCAGATTTGAGGGCAAACTAAAGGGGAATATGATCGACCGGTTAGTCCCCCACTCGTTATCGTCATGAATCCCACTTGGGTTCTTCCTCAAACCAGCTGCTTCATCTTCTTCTGCGCCCATGTTATTACCTTGTGGCAAACTGATGGAGAATCCATTGAACTCTTGGCGCGACCCTTGATCAATTAAGTGATTATGGTTCAATAGCATAGAAGGAGGAGTAGGACATGACATTTCTACTGGTGAAAACATAAAGTTGGTGGAAAGGTCTCCATTTGAAACAGGAAATGGAGATGATGGCTTGTAAGATGATATATCTAAAGCAGAAGAGGCTTGGTTGAGTATGTCATTATTACTAGTGCATATTTGGAAAACTGATCCAATTTCAGTAGTGCAAGAAATGTTTTCTAAACTGAAGTGTGCTCCTTGGTTGAGTACATCAGATGATATGGTGGTAGTAGTAGTGTTGTCTGGTAACTGAGACATCCAAGACTGATTTAGAGCTCTTTGTGCCATGGAATTTGTTTTCTTGAATATTCTACAAATAGCCCACGCATCCTGTTTTTCCAAGGCCAAAAAAAAATAAAAATAAAAATCAAATCCATCCGAATATTAGTAGACATCATTAAAAAACAAGTGAACTTTAATCAATTAGGATGCCTAGAATGTAGAATCAATACATTTGGAGGAAGGCTCTTGTCTAGGAGCTTCTTTGGTGGTGATGGTTCTGCTAGTGAAGGTAGGCGAAATTCGTGCATCATCCAGTCAGTTTTAATCCCCTTTGCAGCTCTACCTCTGTAGAAAACCAAAGACTTCTTCAAACCTATGCACTTAGTGCCATCAGAGGAGTAAATAGGTCGGTCCGTTCCAGTCGCTTTCCAAAATCCAGCTCCGGTGACTCGATTAGGCCGTACACTGTTTCTATATTTACGGTCTCTTGGACAGTAGAAATACCACTCTTTTTCCCCTGTAGTCGCCAGCTCTACTTTGCCAAATAAAAACCAAGAAATCAGAACCTGCTAATACTTAACAGAAACATTAACAGAAAGTAAACAAGATCAAACTTACTTGGAAGATCCCATGGGTCATATTTATAGATATCTACTTGCTTGATCAACTCAATAGGCAAATATCGTTGCTGTATCTTTCTCTTGAGGTAAAAACCGACTAGTTCTTCATCAGTAGGGTGAAACCGAAATCCTGGCAACATAACATCATCAATTTTGTAAACTTCATTCTTTGCATCCATGTTCCTCTTCAATCTCTCAAACCCTTTTCTTCAAGTACTAATCAAGATTCAAGAGAGAATTGAAGAGGGGAAACATGCACTGGATATCTATATGAGAAGCGGCCTTCGAAGTAGGTGTTCTTGTGTTCAGGAATCAACCACTATAATTTCTTGATTGCGAGAACTTGAACCACTAGTCCATAGTACAGTGCAATTCACTTAATGCAACCCCAAATATATGCTTCCTGAGGAGGGGTCTGCATCCGAAGCTCGGGCCGTTCTTTCAGGGCAACAATAATGGAGACTGTGTCTAATGCGGAAATCAAGATTTCTTGGTAAGAAAACTGTTCTATTTCTTGAAACTTATATATGGGAGGGTGCTTGGAATTTAATTCCAATTTAAGGATCTCAAGAGACTACAAAACTAGCAGTATTTTGGGATTTGTGCAGTAAATTGTTTCCACATTAATTTCTAAACCTCATTTATCAATGCTGCTGTGGGAAACTATTGGTTTAATGTTCCAAGAAATCAAAAACAAGATGACAAACCAAGCTTCCAATGTCATTCTATACTATTTTATGTATCCTCATGATTATTATTTTATTATAATCTAATCTTTACTTGAATTGTTTTTTGTGGACTGGTTATATAGGGAAGGCTGGCTCAGGTTGGACTAATTTCCCAACATTAGAAAAAATGGTTCTCAATTGGGTTTATTTGTTTATATTCAGTCTGAGATTCTATGGAAATTGTATATGGAAAATAAAATAAAAAAAGAACAATATTTTGGTTCCCTTGGATCCAAAAATCCCCTTCCATTCCATTCTTTTTCAGCTTCTATTCGATTCTGTTTGCCACATATGAACACGTTACCTGTCAGACTGCCTAATTTTCCTCACACAAGTTTGATAAATTAATGTCAATAATATGGGGAAATAAAAGTAGGGCCAGCTTATTAACCTAGTCATAAAATCAATGAATTCTAAGCATAACCAGAACCATTTCACATTTTGAGACAACATTCACACTTTTTTTTTTTTTGTAGAAAACGTTAGTAAAAGAAAAACCTTCTTTAAATCAAAGAAATTTGCATACACTTGCTTTGTCATTAGTGACCAATTTCTTAAGTTAAAAGTGTTTTTTTTTTTTTATTGAAAAGATTAATATGTGAAATGGTTAAATTTCAACTTTAACTCTTATAATATGAAATAGACATTTGATCATCAAATTATTAATTTAATAATATAATTTTATGTATAATGTGTGTTAATGTATAATTTATCTTTTTTTCTATTATGTGTTTTATTTTGTAATTATAATTTTAATGGATATAAAAATTCACGACTCGAAACTCTTTTCTTACAAAATAATAAAAATTTATATTCAAATCTATCTTTTTTAGGTAGCTCATATAAAAATGATTGCAGAATGTGTTCATCTTTTCATTAATACTCATTGTTATTTGTTACTGACTCTAAGGTGTAATTAATACAATCCTATATTAGAAATAGATGATCATGGGAACCCTGGGCTAATTATTGAGGGTTATGGTGAGAATTGCAGCAAATAAAGTGAGACTGTTCACCAAACTGTGAGAAAGAAGCAGCTCACCTACTTGTGTGTTGCTGGTTAGACTTACTCATCCCTTACATCATAAAATATGTACAGTATAATCAGCTCCTACAATACAATCAAAGAGCTTTCGCTCATTTGGTTGTGAAGTTTTGGTCAAAACCAAAGAATGTTGTATTATTAAGAGCAAACGGAGCTAATAGCTATCACAACAATGAACAAATCTATACAATCTGTTACCATTTTTCTT